>JAAAKG020207765.1:0-22870 GCA_010014905.2 Druon quercuslanigerum | reverse complement strand
CACACTACTCCCCTCCCTACCGAGTGAGTCACGCCTACCCCGAAAGGGAAACGGCTTAATGGTGTAATAATAAAAGAGAAGATATTAAGAAGCCTGATTGAAATATTTATTTTTCCTAAATATGTTCCACTTTGGAAATTTTTTGCATCTCTATTATAGATTCTCTTACATTCCTCCTGGAAAAAATATTAAATATTGTTTCGAAGATCTTTTCGTACAATTTTTAATTTAATAATACTGACAATAATTTTGAATTACTTTTATTAAAAATATATAATAACCAACAGTTGTTTCTTGGCAAAAATAATTTAATTTAATTACACATAGCTAAGTTAAAAATACTCATTCTCGTTTACTAGCATTTCTCGCTATTTTGATCGTTGTGCAAAGCTAATTGTTAACATAATTATCAATATACTATAATCATAATAAATTAAAATATAAAATGTTCACACATCGTTAGATAAAAATATGCTGGAGATGAAAATACCGTAAATCGAAGGCAACCAGATAATAATAATTGAGGCTTTTCCCGCATTTGGCGGTAATTCGCCATAGCTTTCTCGGTCGGTGCTCTCACTCACGAACTTAGGAAAGGCAAGCTGGCAAGGTGAAGGCAAAAGCCCTCGGGGCCCGCACGCGAAACTGAAGACGAGAGAGAGAGCCTTTCGCCGGTGCACGATTGCCGGATAAAAGTGGAGCAAGAAATCTTGGTCAGACGCTGTACATGCTCCCTTACAATCCATTGAGTTCGATCGATGGCATCGACCTCCAATATCCCTTCGGATCCCTCTTCTTATTTTTTTGCTTTTTACTTTTTCATGTTTCCGTTTTTCTATTTCCTCTTAATTTTTTCCTTATTTCTTTTTTCTTTTAAATAAATCTCAATTTTAATTCAAGGCATTTCCTCTGCAATCTATTACATCAAGATTCTTCCTAGCGGATTCATTCCTTACCAAATTAAGACACAAAAAAGATACTTTTGGAACTGTTAGCAATTTTACTACATTAAGGGATCGTCCAAAAAAATACTTTACCAATGTTTGGCTATGTTACCCCCCCCCCCCCCCCCCGTGACGTGATTTTTCACGAAAATATGGGAATAATGGAAGATGAATCCTTGTAAATAAAATTAATGTAGATACCACATTGAATTCAATATTAAACTTTTTAGATTTCTAAGATTTCAAGTCGAGATATATTGAATTTGCGACCAAAAAAGATAACTTTAAACTAAAAATAAAATAATTAAATTATTTTGTTGAAAACTCACTTTTCAACAAACAAGGAAACTAGTTTTTAACGAAATAGGTAAATCTTGAACCACACAGAGATATGTTAAAAAAGGAGATAATTTTATACCTGAAAATACAAAATTTCAACAAAATTCATGAATTTTGAAACAAAAAAATAAATTTTCAACTAAATGGTTGCATTTGGAAGTCAAAAAGACAATTTTTCTGCTAAAGTTCTTAACAAGAAAGTTATTTTCCAATTAACAAAGATAAATGTTTAACCAAATAGTTGGATTGTCAACAAAATATATGATTTTTTAAATCAAAAATGCAATAGTTATCGTTCCGCTTTAAAAAATTTATTTTTAACAAAAAACAAGCAATTTTAAACAAAAAAATAAATTTTCAATAGAGTACATGAATTTTCAATAAAATGGTTTATTTTTTAACTTAATGCAAGAATGTGAATTTAAAAAAAAAACTAAAGTGCAACCCAAAAATTCAATTTTCAAATAAAGTTTAATTTTGAACCATACCTCCTTGAACTTTCAACGAAAAACATGATTTTTCAGTCAATAAGATTACCTTCCTTAAAAAAAGACAACTTTTTAACAAAATACATTAATTTTTTCACCAAAAACGTTAACTTTTAATCTAAACAGTTGAATTTTTAACTAAAAAAGATCAACTTTCAAGCAGAAAAAAAAGTTTAAATTTGAGTTAACAACAATTAATTTTCAACCAGACAAGAAATTAACTTCCAACGAAATAATTGAATTTCGAACCAAAACTATAATGGTAGACTTTTCAACTAAAAAGAAATATATTTAAACAAAAGTAGTTGGTTCGATTCACATTACATCTGCCCCCGAATCCTGTGAAAAGTCCCATGAAGGATTTACGTAGTAAAAATACTTTGAGGAAAAATGTGCAAAGGACATAACGTTTTTCAAGGAGAAAATTTTCCTAATAATTTTTTTTTACGCTCATCTTCCTTATATAGTATTCAGAAAATGCACCCGCAAAAGAGAAATAATAATTTTACGAAACTCCACGTTTTTAATTATTTTCTTACATTAAGGTTTTGAAAACGAAATAAAAAAATCCATTTCGATACTTTCGACTCTTCCAGATATGTTTATTAACATATTTGTGCTACGTTTATTTTGAACGTTATTAAGAGAAGTTAGATTATTTTAAAAAAGGATTTCGAAAGTCAGTGTTAGAGCTTAGTTTTGAGGTTAGAAAGGTCAAAAGAAAATGTGTAGTAAAATTTTTTTATTGAATCTGAATGTTTTTTCAAAGAGATGTGATACTATTACTGTTAAAAACTAGTTTTTTAAAAACTGCATTGATTTTTTTAAAACAAAAACATTGCTTAAAATGACATGAGCACAAGTACGAACGACCTGCGCTCAGTACTTGTCTAATACGTTTCTAACCTCAAAACGAAGCTCCAACACTGATTTTCGAAATTCTTTTTCAAAAATAATCTAACTTCTCATAAAAAGGGTCAAAATTCTTCCACTTCATTATAACATCTAACTATGAATTAAGCTAGTAATTAGTCTTAATTAATTACTTCCCGGAAGTTCAAAAATTTTGATAACATCTTCCTTTATACTAATCTCTTACACTTTTTATAGAAGTTATGATTCTAGTTTTTATTGCCAACTAGAAAAACAATAAAGAAAGGAAAATTCAATTCTAGATCATTTAAATTTTCAGAAATCTGAGCTAGAGGCTAAATGGAACAAGTAATTCGTTTTTTATCCAAATTGGTGTTTTTTTCAAGTTTAGAAAATATATTAATTGTTGTTGAGGCCTATACCAAGTTTTTGATGTTTAAATTCAAACTGTTTTATTTGCCAATATATTTCAACTTGATATCAAATGCTTATAAAGGCATTTTAAACTTACAGGGAAAAATAAAATCACTGAAGATTATATGAAACTTGTTGCTTAATCATATTGTTGTAGACACTTTTTTAAATTGCTAAAAAAGATTTAGTTAAAACCATTGTTTAATTAATAAAAAAAACTTTGGTAATGTATTCAAAAGATAACGCATAAGCAATTAAAGACATTGCATATAAAAGGCTTGATTAAGAAAACTTCAAAAAATTATGAATTCATAGAGGAAAGTTTCCTTGTGATCATTATGTATTGATCACCTTGCAAAGTGTTTTTAGACAATGTCTTTTATTATTTATATAATATCTTTTTAAATTCTTTTTTAAGAATTACAAAAAAAGTATTTACAACAATATTCTTTAGCAAAAAGTTTCGAATAATCTTCTCTGCTTTTCTATTTTTATATGGGTTATAAATTTTGGTTATAAGGCATGTCAGCGATTCTATATCAGGTCGAAACATGTTGGAAATTAATCAAATATAATTTGGATCATAAAAAACTAGGTATAAGCGTCATAAAAATGTATCATATTTTTTAACTGTCCATAAAAAACAACGTGGCCAAGGAGTTTTTGAAAAAATGGTCTTTAGCAAAAAACACTGAAGTATGCTTACATAATTTATAACATCGAATTATTCGTTAGAAATTGGATATCGATCTACACTGTAGTAATTCATATTTTATTTTTGACGATAATTCACCTGAAGATGATGTAAGCAAATTAATTAATGAAGATACTCATCTAAACTATAGAAATTGGTTAACTATAAAAAATCGTTAGGAAACGTTTCCATAGTTTTCCGATTGAAAAAGTTATGCACCTTTCGATGAGTAACCTCAAATGAAACATGATTCAGCTATTCAAACCATCCACCAGGTTGATTCACTAAATCTGCATTCTGCAGTCAGTGGGATGGTTCAAAATGCATTTTTCAGAGATCGTTTCCCCTTGGACTTCGAGTTTGGAGATTGTAGGTCCTTGAAGAGGAATGATCGCTGTCGTTGATCTCGTGCGAATGCAATCTGGAGGCCCTATGATTCTTATTGTTAGGTTGATGATGTGGTGGACGTGTGCCCTCGAGGGGTGTGGTTAAAGCCTTTGGCACGCGATACTCCCACGGCAGAGTGCCCAGTAAAGGCACTTATTAAAAATGGAGCCCGAGGCCCGAGTCTGCCTCTGACTGAAAATCCGTGGTCCAAAATCCTTTCTAATCGACTCTGGTCCAGTTTTGGACAACAGATTATCCGCAACGCGAAATGCTTGCCATGCCACTGCGGTAGGAGTCTCCGGACGTATAATTACGCGAAATATCTTCCCACACTATTTTTAGGATTTTCGTGAGCTCGCTCTAATTTGCCATCTTAAAGCCTTATTCTTCTTTTTTTCACCTTTCTTGTATTCCAGAGGGAACCTTTAGGTATATAACATTGTTAGTTCTGCATTTTCCGACATTTTTCTAATTCCCTCTTTGGGTTCGTTCAAGAAATATGCCAAATTACCAAGGGTGGGGGGGGGGCATACGATTTGTGAAGAAGGGCAAATGGGTTACCTCAGAATGTGGTATCACATGGAAGATGCTAATGTGAATAACAATTTTTGGAAGTGCTTGAAAAAATGAAAATAGTCACTTTATTTAAGTGAATCAACTGCATAAATACATACTTTACATTCTTTTTCCTATTCTCTTTTTTGTACCTTTGTTCAAAGATTTGTTCTTTTGTCTCTTGTTTTGAAGAAACATCCTCTTCTTCAATTTTTGTTCGCCTTAGTTCAAACTGAATTAATATAACTCAATACGAAAATACAACTATTTTTCGTTGAAAGTTAATTATTTTTCATTGAAAATTCTACTCTAGTATATTTTCGGTTTATAATTTATCAATTTTTGTTAAAGATTATACTATTCGATTGATTATTTAACTATTTTATCGAAAATTCAATTTCTTTTGACTGGCAATTTTTTCTGTAATTGAAAATTTCTATGTTCCTTTTTTTATTGAGCACTATTTATTCTTAGTTGAAAATTCACCAAATCAGTTGAAAAGTTATGCATTTTGTTAAAAATTCGTATTTTTCGAAGAAAATTAATCTTTTTAATTGAAAATTGTACCACTTTTTAGAAAATTGATAATACGCTCTTCGTACCATATAATCACAGTTTCGGGTGCCGCCTCGCACTTGCCTTGTTACTAAATCGGTACCCTCGAACCGTAAGTAGTCAGGCTTGCCAGAGCCGTTTCCAATCGGAATCCGTATTATTGCACAATAAACCAGATTGCGTACTCGCGCACTGCGGTCCTTTTGGAGGCGGGAGACGCAACCGTCTCTCACCCGTACCCTGAGAAACTGCAAGGGCCAGTATTAGTTTGAAGCCCATCTCTTTCGTTTGAAATTTAAGAATTTTGCTGACAATTCGTTCCTCTTTTTAATCAATTTTTTTAACCTTTGCTCTGTAAACGGGAGTCATCTTGGTCCAGACGAAATTTATTAAGTCGGCTCTATCCCTACACTAAAAAATGGTACGCAGATAGAGAATCTAAGGGCGAAGTGACAACGGTTGAGTGCCAGTTAAATCAGCGTGGTGAACGGGGGAAGCTGGCGTTGGGTCAAATATACCCCCGTCTACAGTTCACGTAAACTTTTTGTGGAGGTAAGTGAATTTTTTTTCTATTTTTTGAGCTGTTTTGACTCTGTTTTACTGCATTTAAAGTTCTATCTGATTTTATAATGTGTAAAATATTTTTTAGTGACATTCGAAAGTGAGAAAAGCACCAACTAGGAGGTCTCACGGACTCTCCGTCCCCAAATCCCAGTTGATTACTTTGGCGGCGAAGAAAGCGACTAGGAAGTAATTTAAAGAGCCTTTTTTCGAATTGTATTAAAATTTTTAACTTTCAGTCATTTTTTACTTTTCATAACTTTTGGATAAATAAATGTGCATAAAATGTAAGAAAATCGTGTATTTTCTTTCAAACAGTACAACTCTCATAGGTTACTATTTTTTATGAAAAACTTGCATGAAAATTAAGCATTTCTTTTTGCAATAGCTTGTTTCTGCTTCTTGCATCTTAAATGTCGTACATTTAGATTTAATTTGACGGGTTTTATTCTAAATTTCATAAATTTGTTGCAAAACTGTAACTGTTTAAACAATATCGCGCCTGTTCCGTATTTTTCATTGTTTATATGAAATTATTTGTTTGAAAAAATTTGTTAACCTCTAACTTTTTAACTGATAAATAAAGTAAAAGGTTTAATGCTAGTGTATACATTCTGCCAGATTTTTTCGATCACTTTAACAAATAAAAAAGCCCCTTGAGTCATATTGACCTCCGTTTACAGTGCGAAGGTGCCAAAAAATCGTTTACAGTGCGAGTGTTAAATTCAAAATTAAACTACCTAATTATTTGTTGGAAGCGTTCTTTTTTTGTTGAAAATTCAAGAACTTGGATGAAAATTTATGAGTTTTGGTGTAAATTCATATTTTTTGGTAGAAAGTTATTCTTCTTGATTGAAAATGTAAGTGTATCGTTGAACATTTAACTATTATTATTATTATTATTATTATTAGGAGTAGTAGTATTATTAGGCGTAACTCACTTGGTGGGGAAGGAAGTAGTGTGAGGAAGGGGTTATAGAATTTTTAGATTGATCTAGAATTCTCCTGTTATTTATTTAAATAACACGTTTGTTCCGCAACACTACCCCGACCCAGGTTGCTGATCAATCTCTCTAGCAATCCCCCAAGTGAAGATCCTCACAAAGCCTTCCTGTGAGGTTCCCCCCTAGGGTTACTTAGTATCCAAGGTCTTTTGTTTAAGGCGTCATTCACTTTAACTGACAAACTTTTTACTAACAATTTGTCGCTATACTTTTCTGTCCTGGCATACTTCTGTAGCTTTTTTAACGTCCACGCATTTTTTCATACAGGCTCTCGTGTTTCTATGGCTTCTTCTGTCTCTTCTAATTAGAGTCTCATTCACACATTCTAACCATTCTTTCCGCAGTCTGCCTCTGTATCTTTTTTTTAATTAAAAAATCTTTTTTTTTCAAATTCTAATTAAACCATTTTATTGTTTCTTGATATTTTATCTTTTTCAATTAAAATTTCAAATGATTGTTCGAAAATTAACATTTTTGTAGAAAATTTCTCTTTTTGATAAATACTTCAACTATTTTATTAAATTTTTTATTATATTACACAGAATTTTACTAATTAGTTGAAAAATAACATTTTAGTTAGGAACTCGTATTTTAGGGATGATAATTCTAATATTTTATAGAGAATTCGCCTTTTTGGTTTGAAAATTCAACAATTTAGTTGACATTTTTTCGCTCTTGCCTGAAAAGTCTTTCATAGTGGAAAATTGAACTAACTGCTTTACTCAAATTTAAGTTTTTTTTTTATTTTCAACTATTTGTTGAAAAATTGTCTTTGTATTTCGAAAGTTCTATAGTGTGATACGAATTCAATTACTTTTTTAAACATTTAATTATTTTGTAAAAGTTCAACTATGTTGTTAAAAAGTCATCTTTTTGTTTTTGATAATTCCACTACTTTGATGAAAATTTTTCATTTCGGATTGAAAATTCATCTTTTTCAATTAAAAACTACTTTGTAGATAGAAAATTTAACGATCTTCTATAAATAAGTCTCTTTGGCTTGAAGATTCGACTATTTGGTCAAAATGCAACTGTTTGTGGTTACAGTTAATTCCGTTCGTTTTCAAAATTAGACCAGTGGTTTAAAAACTCATCTTTTTCGGTTAAAAACTTGCATATTTGCTTAAATATTTGTCTCTTTTGCATTAAAGTTCAACTATTTGGTTAAAAATGTAACTGTTGATATCGACAGAAAGGTGGCGTAATTAGTTAGCACTGCACTCATGTTCCGGTTCAAAACCAAGTCGAGGCAAATTTTGTCTTGTTCTTCAAAAATTTTTTTCCCAAATGAACCGTTTTAACATCGCAATTTTTTTATTAATTACAAATTGAAAAACTCTGACGTTAACATCTTAAAATCACACTAAAACCTTCCAAACATTCATTACATTAAGCCCATGTTGAGCAAAAATGATACATTTGTCGCTGTGGAGAAGGATAAGAGATCCTTTGAGGCCTCAATGGCGTAATTCGTTAACGCTACACTTACATATAGTGACATTTCAGGTTCAACTCCAGGCTGAAGCAGATTTTCTCTTTTTCTTCAAAAAATATTTTTCCGAAGTAATCGTTTTAAAATCGAAACTTTTAACAATTAAAAATTCAAAAGCTCGGACCTTGACATCTTTAAATGATAATATCAACTTCTAAGTATTAATTAAATATCGAGGAAAAAAATTTCACTTAAAAAGGGATGGGGTGACTCTTTTTGTCTCTGACGTCATCCTGGGGAAAGGGGGGTTCAAGCCTCGTGTGATGATCTGTGACGAAGAAGTAAAAGGGTGGAAAAAGTGTTCAAAATAGCGTGACGTAGTTTTAGAACGACCACTTTATTGCAAGGCGACGCGACGGGACGCGAAGCAACGCCTGGAATCTAAAGTGGTCTTTAACTGCGTCGCGTCTCTAAAAACTCTGGATTTAATTGTCTTTTCGAGAGCCTATAAAGATTATGAAGGAGCGCGCTTTTAAAATTGTATATGCATTTATACTGCTTCTCAATTTCATCAACCGATTCAAGTGCTTTGCTTTTGAGGACACTTGTATTCGTTTCTCTCTAGATAAAAATGTACATACTCGACGATGTCTTGAGCAACGCCTATAAATATCATTATAATACCCGAGACCCTGGAGATATAGGATCAAAAGTGTTTTCAACGCGACGAATAGTGCATTCATTTATTTTGCAGACATAATGTGTCACCCGGCTGGTTACGAAAGGAAAGTGCGAGAATACCAGTGACAAAAAATCGCGATATCGTTACTGCTGTATAAATTGTAAGGCACTCATGCCCGCCTTCATGCAAATATAGGAATTCTTGTGCATTAATTTTTTTATTATAGATAGCGCGGGAGAGCAAAGTTTAAAATGATTTCGCATTTTTCATAAATTGTGGGACGTTATTTTAATTAGCAACTGTATTAGAATGTTTAAGAGAATCGCACGCTGACTGACGACTTAAAGTTTCAGTTTTTAGTCTGATTTTAGGACGATTGGTTAACCACTTCGATTTTTTGTGTAAACTACATTCCAAGTGCGTAAGAATACACGAGATTACATTGGGCGTACAAAAAATTACATGGATAAGATTACATATGGGATTACGGATTACTTTCTTTTTCGTTGGCTTATGGGAAGTGCATATATAGTGATAAAAAACATTTAAGTTCGTATTTAATAGGGATTGAAGCATTTAATAAAATTTCATGTATTAATATGCATGAGATTACACAAGATTATGTTGCTACGAAATTTCAATTTCAATATTCTCTGAGGTTCCCCTAACAAATTTATTTTTTCCACGGCCATTATGAATTAATTATCAACAAAAAAAAAGAATTTTAAACAAAACAGTTCAATTTTCTACCAAAGTTGTGAAACCAAAGTAGATCATTTTATTTACAATCAATGGCGGTTAAATTAAACTAAACAATACGAATTTTCAACCTAATACAGCTGAATCCTCAACCACAAAGATACTAAAATATAATGTTTTCACAAAAATGAAAATATCCAACAAAATTGTTCATTTTTAAAGCCAAACAAACAAGTTTAACAAGTTCAAACAAATTAAACAAGTTTAATTTTCAACATGGAAATATGAATTTTTAACCCAAATAAGACGAGTTTTCAACAAATTAAATAAATTTTTAACTAAAGATGATCAGCTTTCAAATGAAAAGGGAATGCTGACATTTTTCTTTTAAAAAGTCCGCCCGCCAGTATGAGCGCGCTTAGGGCGCGCGGGTGTTGGTTTTCGCGCTTCGCGCTCGATAATATATTCACCTCGCGCTACGCGTTCAGTCTTTATATCATATATTCTCCACACTTATGCACAACCTTTACAAAACTAAAGATCAAAGCATCGACAGCAGTAATTTGGTGATTGTGAATTCTCTTTTGTTAAAGCTCCTTCGGCTTTAACAAACACGTTCTCATCACATATCTCGTGCTTCGCACTCGAATATGTCCTTCAAATTGTATGTTATTTCCATGAATGTATATTCTTGAAATGCATAACATGAATTTTTATTAAAACAGACGTAGTTTAACTGTCTCGTTTAAAGAAACACGCATTCTTAAAAAAATTTTGTTATTAAAAAAATGTAATTTTTTGATTTTCCATAATCATCTAGGGCATTCAAAAATCAACGTTTTTATTCTCTTGCCTTTTTTTATATCGTGCGATATTATTATTGCCTTCAAAAATTTATATGTTTGTATTAAAATTAAAGCGAAATCTTTCTTGCTTAAAAACTGAAATTGTTTTATTGAAAAAAGTGGCTCTTTGGCTTAAAACTTTATCCGTTTTATTAAACATTTAATTTTATATATAAAAACCAACTTAACTACATAAAAAAATTAACCAACGTTAAAAATAATTTTATATAATAGAGGATTTAACTATTTAGTTGAAAATTTGTGTTTTTTAATTTAAAAAAACAACTTAGGAAAAAGTTAATGCTTTTCAAAAAAAACATTTTTTTGATTGAAGGTTCATTTCATGGGTCCAAAATTTAATTCTTTTTAAGTTGTTTTCTTTTTGTTTAAATATAATTTTCTTTACTAAAAATGGAACTTTTCCACTTTCGGTTAAAAAACTACCTTTTTTAGTTGGAAATTTGTTGTTTTTGGTAGAAAACTACTATTCCTAGTTTGAATCTTCTTCTTTTTTCGACCAAAAATACAATATGTTGGTTGAATCTTAAGTTTTGTTAAAAATTAAACTGTTTTATAGAAAATGCGTATCTTGGCTTGAAAGTTCAACCATTTTGATGAACTTTTCTCCATTGACCAAAAAATCTTCATTTCATAAAAATGCGTATTTTTCGGTGAAAATTCATTATTTTTTTGGTACAAATTTCGTGTTTGGTTTAAAGGCTTGGATAAAAAAAAGAAGAAGTATGCTCAAAAATCTTAAAAAGTGTTTTACAAGCATCTCGTGATTCTCAAATTTTTAAATTTTAAATCTAAAATTTGTATAAATACGGGTTTGCAGAGAATGAGAAGACTACTATTTTTTTTATTTCGTTTTCTCCTATGCACATTTTTAATAATAAAATTTTTAAAAGTGAAAAAAATTATCCTCAAATTAAATTATTTAATCTCAGCGATCCTTGGAAAATGAAGATACAAAAAATAAAATTGCCTCTTGTTTAACAAAAAAGAGTTGCAAACTTAGGCCGGTCTATAACCATGTTTTTTTACTTTCATCGAAACTTCCTATGAGGCATTAGTTCCTCTCTAGTAAGGTAAGATTTCTGGAAATTTGCATATCCATTCATTATAAATTAATAGAATTCTTTCTTATAAAATACCTAATACCGTCAATTTATAATGAATCGATATGCAAATTTCTAGAAATATTACCTTACTAGAGAGTATCAAATGCCTGACAGGAAGTGATTTCATCTTTGAACTTCCCTCGATACTTTTTGTCGGCGAAACTAAAAAATATGGTTTCCGACAGGTCTCAATTTGCTATTCTTTATTTTAAAAGAATAACCAATCAATCATATTTGGCTAAATTGTGACGATTAAGGTTCTAAAAATAATTAAATTTGCAAAAAAAGTTTAAAAATTTTATTCTTCACTAGCCCATATTTACACATATTTTATTTCCTTTAGCTTTTAAATGTGGATATCACGAGACGTGTGGACAACAATTTTTCGTGTTTTTTCAACGTTTTTGTGCTCTTATTGCATCCTGGCCTTCATTATTCATCTCTTTTGGCAGATATTTGATCTCTTTTCCCTTGAAATTTCACCTATTACATTTTGGTTGTCGACAGTTCATTTTTGTACGCTTAAACATTAACTATTTAGTTAAAAATTCAAAATTCAAAAAAGGCAGTACGAGGGGCTTTTCGAGTCGCAGAACAGGAATTTGGGATCGAAATTCGAAAATTCAAACCACCGACCTACATTTTGGAAATGTTATGAAAATAGTGGGTATCCACGATAGTCAGTCTAAGGGAGATTTTCGAGGTACATAACAAGAATTTGGAGTAAAATTCGAAAAAAAGACTTAAATTTGGAAATTTTCATTACATTAGTGGGTTTTCATGAAAGTCAGTACGAGCGGATTTTTAAAGACACAAAACATTAATTGGGAGTCAGAATTAAGAAGTAGTACATTTTTCATTAGGAATTCATCTTTTTTGTTCAAAGCTCAATTTTTTAGTGTGAAAGACAACTATCTTCTAAAAAAATCATCTTCTTGGCGTTTGAAATTGAACTCTTTAGTTGAAAATACAAGTATTTTTGATTGAAGTTTGTTCTTTTTTTCAATTTGATCATTTCGTTTAAAATTAACCAATTTAGCTAAAAATTAAGTTATTTTTTTAAAAATTGAATTATGTTGTTGAAAATTTGTCTTCTTCGATGAAAAATTTATCTTCTATGTTAGAAATGTCATCATTTTCGTTAGAAATAAATCAATAATTTGACATTCTCTCTGATACTATGCCCAAATAGACAACTATGCATTTGCTCATTGCATAGTTTCATACTTTTGATCGTTGTGCCGCTTTTGGATAAATTCAGGAGCACTGAAAAAAAACAACTTAATTAACCGCCTGGCTCAATTCGGATCAAGAAAGGCAAGGGTGGTTGATCATCAGCTCAATTCGGGTGCCCCCAAGTGTCTCCCTTGGGCTCTAGTATTGCGATGAAATTGTGGAATAAATTGGTTGAGTATAACAGTTTTATTATCTCTTTTGCACATCCTCATTGTATACAACTTCACTTTCTTGTCTACTCCATTTCGCATTCGTTACCGCAAAGAATACGGTAAAATCTACTTATCTTGCATTCGCTGTTTTGTCTTGGGAACTTAGTGATTGAGATCTTGAAATCAGAGGGAAATAGAAAATAAGGAAACTCAGGAGGTGATTGGGAGCATATAATGACGTTGCTTTAGTGGGAGGAGAGAAAAAAGTCCTCTACGGCTTCGAACGTAACAATAATAGATGACGTTCACACGCTTGTAGGTGTCTAACAACATGCTTTATCCTGCGTTGCACGATCCATCATTTTTTTCGTATGACCTTCTTCTGGGTTCATTGTACATAGGCTTGAACTTTAGAATGATGTGGCTCGTTAAGAATAATAGGGTTTGGAAGTATGTTACAAAATCAGGGTTGCTACACACTTCTAGAACCAAAAAAAGTTGAGACCAGGGAAGAACCGTGTTTTTCTCCTTCAAAAATGTCTACAGAGTCTAACTTTTTCGTCCTGTTTATAATTTTTTAAATCGAAGGTTGCTAAAATTTTAAGAGGAAGGTATTCATCAATTGAGTAGTAAGCGAATAGAACATGATAAATCCATTCGAAATGATTCCTCAATAATTAGACAAATGTTGTATCTCAAAGACATTAGAGATAGAAGCAAAAATTCAAATGCTTCAACTTTTTTAGTTTCTAAAGCATAATTAACATTTAACTACAAAATAAACAAATTAAATATTTTGAAGGTTACAGCATTTTTATAGAGCGATTCTAATCGTATATTCCTCGAATCCTAACAATGCTAAAAACATGCTGTAAACATCCTGGAAATTCGGTGAAATATTTCGAAATATTACTAGATCCCTTAAAATCCCTTTAAAAGTAATTAAAATATTCAAAATCCGTGAACGTTTGTCTGGATTTCTTTAAATCCCTTAAAATCATTTAAAAGCATTACAATTATTGAGACCTCACGTAATTCTTTCGAATCCTTTTAAATACCTGTAAAACTTGTGTAATATCCTGAAATCTTTTAATATCACTTGACATTACATGAAAGCCCTGACTAACTTTGTAGTTCTCGTTAAATTCCCTAAAAATTTTATATTCTTTGGAATGTCTTTATCTCGGTAAAGGTCACTGTAATTACAGCAGTACTAAATAATTAACGGGAATGAATAATTTTTCTTATTCAATGAAATCAAGCTTTATTCTCTCATCAAATTAAATAATTAAAATTCTAATTTTCAAGGACGATTAAATATTTCGCCAACGTAACTATTACAAATTAAATTAAAAGTAGTGGTAAACAAATCGAAAGTATGTTAGACAACTTTTTTCAATAGAAAATCTTTATTTTAAAATAATATATGTTTAATTATATTTATTAAATAAAACGCAATTCTTTTTTACAATTGAAACAAATAAATTAACATTTTTGGGATTTCCCTGTACAGAAGAAAGCTGTGTTTTGTAATGTAGAAAACTGCTTAATAGTAAAAAACTATGAAACGTGGTCCATGAAACAAGTAAGTTTCTCCTGTGTGCTACTCTAGAATATATAGACTTCTTTTTCTGTGATCAATTAATTATAATGAATATTACTACATAAATAATAAAAAAGAAATTTTTATCCAAAAAGTTAATTTTTAACGAAGAAGAATGACTTTTCTACAACAAAAGATGAATTTTATACCAAAAAACGAACATTCAACCAGTTGAATTAAACGAAAAAAATGAATTTGTAACAAAATTGTTCAACTATCAACCTAATAGATGAATTTTTAATAAGGAAAGATCAATTTTAAACTAAATAGATCAATTTTCAACTAAAAATGTTTTTTTAAACTAAAGCTGGAATCGTCAAAGTTTCAGTTAAAAAAATTAGCTCAGAAAAAACCAATTTCGAACAGTTGAATTCAACGAAAAAAGAAGACATTTAAACCAAATAGTTGTATCCCTAATTAAGAAGATAAATTTTCAACAAACGAAATTAATTTTCTAAACAAAATTACGAATTTTTGACAAATTACATTAACTTTCTGCCAAATGGATGAATCTTCGAATTATAAATTACAAACAACAATGAAATAGGTAGTTTAACTTTCAACCAAGCAGTAAAAGATTTAATCCAAACAGATAAAATTTCAACCAAAAAGTTGATTTTCTTCTAAATAGTTGAATTTTCAACCAAAAATCGAATTTTCAACAAAATAGTTAAAAAAAGTAAGTTTTCAACCAAAGAGGCTAATTTTCAACTAAAATTATGAATCTTAAAATAAAAAAAAGCAGTTCAAGTTTTAACCAAGTAATTGAACATTGAACGAAAAAATATCTATTCATAGTAAAAAGTTTAATAGTTCCACTTATAGTTGCATTTTTAATCAAAAAGATTGAATTTTCAACCAAAAAGATTAATTTATACATTTTTTTCTCTTCTTCGCAACGCATCGATTGCCCAATTAATATCATCAGGGGCGTCGGAACGATTTTTTTCATGGCAAACACGCGAGCCAGTAAAGACTTCGCTGCCTCTGTACGTATGATATTTTATGTACTAAGAGTATAGTTTTCGATTTTTCTCATGATATTACATCTAAGGTTTAAGGATAGTTTAAAGGGACAAGTACCGCGCAGAACAGTTTCTCGTGTGTCGAAGTAACAAACGCGCATGAGGATGCATTTACCGCGGACAATAAAAGTGCACTTTATCGGCCTAGGCCGGTAAAGCGAGGAGAACATAGTCGTGTTAGATAAACATATTTACAGTTTCTGGGGTTGTCTCGCACTGGCCTTGTTGCTAAATCGGTACCCTAAAGTCAGGGCTAAGTCAGGGTCGACTGAACCGTGTCCAACTGTAATGCAGAATGTTGCGCAATATACTCGACTGAGTACTCGCGCACTGCGGCCCTTCCGAAGCGAAAGTCGCAACCGTCTCTCGCCATGTACTCTGAGAAACTGCGTGGGCCAGCAGTTCTAGGAATTACAAAACCGGACCGACTGCTGCGTAACCTGGAGTGTACAACGGGACTCTATTTAATGTAATTGTTAGCGTTTTCAAGACGCGTTCATTTTCTTTTTTTATACAGAAAAGCCTTCCTCTACGAGGGAAAAAATTTATTTGATACCTATGAGGAAGCAAAATGCTTATAAAATGAGAACAAGCAATACACACACAGTGGACAAATCCAAAGCAGTTCGCAGCGGTATCTTAATATCTTTCGTTTCAAAATTTTGAACTGCATAGCTCTTTTATTTATTCAGATAACTTTCACTCAAGTCGTTAGAAGACTGATTACACTTGATAAGGTAGTAAAAACATGTTGGGTAGTGGACCGAAATGGAAAATGGGGTATAATTTAGAAACTTCACTGCAAAGAGTGAATAGATATTAGGACATCGTTTACCTTATGCCCGAGCTTATACCTTATTGGCGTGTTAGAAACAAGATTTTGTTATTCTAATATGGCAATCCTTTCTAAGTGGCCTGCAACACATAAGAATGAATGCTTCTGAAGGTATTTAGATTATTTTCAAAAGGTTAAGCTTATAGATTAATTTATACTGAGTATTGCATCGGAAAACGTACTATAATCTATGACACATTAGTGTAGGGTGTCTAGCTCTAACGGTTTCTTCCACCACAATGCTTATCTATTCGTTAAAAAAATACTTGACTCTGGTAAGACTCGCAGGAGGTCATTTTAATACTAAAATATAACTGTGAAATGACTTCCCGCAACTCTTGGGCGCAGTCAGGATATATTTTGTATAAATCATCTCTTATATATTGCAAACCCTACGAAAAACCGTTATTTAAATAAGTTATATAGAAAATGCGAAACAGTAGAAACAGAGAAAGGTAAACAAAACTAACGAGGAGTGTTTTGAAACTTTAAGACTTTAAAAGTGAAACTTATGTTTTGAATCATTTTAGTGGTTTGTTTTCATGTTTTAGAAATATCCATTCTGCTTCGATTTGCATATACATAAATTAACTAAGTACATAAACCGATCGTAAAATCTTTTTGGATACGATACTAAAAATCTAATTTCTAATTTAACGACAATGTCAAGAAATACTTGAGGTTTTATACGATCTTAGTGGAACATAAGGAGACTTACCATTTTAATAGTTTCGCTGCGGAAAGTTTTTTGAAGCGCAACACGCTCAGCTTCGTGATTTTCATGTTGGATTCTTAAATCTACTGTTCGTGTTTTTCCTGCTTCTATCGCAATCTGTAAAATAAATAATCAATTTTATTAATAAATATTTCGGCGTAAGGTGGGATTTCTCAGACATAAAACGATTTGCTAGAGAGATTTTAGTTTTTTTGTTTTTTTGCTACCGTACAATACGAATCCAGAAGCGCTCAAAATCTACATCGCTTTGGCGTTATGGAGGGAGGTGGACGGAGAAAGAGACTTCACACATAAAAAATAGAAATTTAAATAGAAATTTGTTTAAATACTTCAAAAACTGAAAACTAGTTTTAATATTTTACAATTAAAGCATCTAAGCCCAGGCTTCATAATCTTTCACCTACTCGGTTTCTCCTTTTTAATCAATTCGTCTTTTTTCCCTTTTTACAAAATAAATTAAACATTTTTTCCATTTTCTGGCTCACATACGAAATGAATGAATAGAATCAATAAGGAAATTCAACTACATATTTTTCGTTGAAAGTTCATTCTTTTCAATTGAAAAGTCTAGTATTATTTTCTTTTCAGAATTCGGCACTTTTGGTTAAAAATTCTACCATTTGGTTCAAGATTGAACTACGTTGTTTAAATTTTTTTTTTTTTTTACTTCAGAATAAATCTTTTTTTTTTTAATTAACTAGACCATTTTTTACTACAAAATTTGTTCTCTTTTATTTTAT
This sequence comes from Druon quercuslanigerum, assembly GCA_010014905.2. NCBI lineage: Eukaryota > Metazoa > Arthropoda > Insecta > Hymenoptera > Cynipidae > Druon > Druon quercuslanigerum. The sequence continues at coordinate 4,947 of JAAAKG020207765.1, read as the reverse complement.
ATTTAACTATTTAATGTTTCATTCAAAATGCACCTTGTTGATGTATCTTCTTGATTGAAAATTCAATTAGGGGGTTGAAAATTAAACTATATTTTTTATGGAAACTTCTAATGTGTCCCAAAAGGGTTTACACATTTTTCTGGTGCCCTCTTCCCTATCTTTTACACACCTCCCACACACTTACTTGGTGGTGGAAGGGGTGGTCTACAGTTTAAGGTGGATTCTGAACCACCAAGAGCATCAGCCTTAAGTACTTAGAGAACCTTTTTCTCTAGAGGTCCCGGTCCCACGACTCTCCGGAGATGATCAACTCCCTTGCTAGGCTACTAGTGTTCACCGCATGGGCCACCGAGGCTCTTCCACAGTGCGAGGCGGGAATCGAACCCGTAAGCCGACAGATTGGGTCCAAAGCCTGCGCTTTAGCGGTTAGCCCCCACGACCATCGTCCCACCTAATATTTTGTTACAATTTGATTTTATTAGTTAAATATGCAGCTTTTAGGATACAAAGTTAGCTATTTTCTTCAAACATTCGCTTGTCTTTCGTTAAAAATCAATTTTTTGAGCTGAAAATTTAACTATTTCAATTTTTTCCAAATTTAACGTTTTTAGTTGGAAATTAAAATGCTTAGAAACTTAATCTTTTCTGTTAAAAAATGCAACTGTTTTGTTAAAAAAAAATCTTTTTTAGTTGAGGGTTCAAGTATTTCGTTAAAAACTTGTCTTTTTTGGTTGAATGCAACTATTTTTCGTAAAAATATTTATTTTCTCAAATTGAAAATTTAACCTTTCTCTTTTTTGGTTGAAAATCCATCTTTTTTTATTTAAAAATGCATGCATTTAAATAAAATTTCATCTTTTAAATTTTAAATTAAACTATATGAATAAAAAATTCAACTATTTGATCGGAAATTAATTTTTGTTTAAAAATCATATTTTCCGTCTGGAAATTGAACTGTTCAGTCGAAAATTATTTTTTTGTTATGAAAATTTAATATTTCCGATAATTTTTTTTTCTTTCTTTACTGCAGATTTTTGATTGTTGAGAATACAAATCATTATTGAAAATTCGTCATTTTGGGTTTAAAAATTCATCTCTTTTGGTGGGAATTTGATTTGTATTGGTGAAAGATGCAACTGTCGGGTTAAAACTTGATCTATTTTCGTTGAGGAGTTAACTATTTTGTTAAAAATTCGTCTATTATGGTTAAATTCTACTGTTCTTACGTTTAAAAATTCTTTTTTCCTTTGAATATCAACTATTACATCACTTGGTGAAAATTATTCTTTTTTTGGTAAAAAATTTTATTATTTTGTTTGAAATTTAATTTTTTGTTAGACATTGAACTATCTTGATAGAAAATCATTCTATTTGTTCAAAAACTCAATTATTTTGCTAAAAATTGTTTTTTTTTTGTTTGATAAAACATTTTTACTCTTGGCAGAATATCTCCCTATTTGGTTGATTTTTTATATCTTGACTAAAGAATTTCTCTTGTTTGAAAATTAAACTCTATTGTTGAAATTTTTTTGGTAGAGTTCAACTATTATTTATTAAAAATTAAATCATTTTTTGGGTGAAATATCATCTATTATGGTTTTTATTGAGGTTTATTCTTCATTAAGTGAAAGTTCTATTACTTGGTTGAAAGTAGAACTTCTTGGTTAAAATTTAATTTTTTTTATGATTCATCATTTTAATTGAAGATTTAACTATTGTGTTATAAATAAAAACATTTGGCTTCGATATTCAACAATTTTGTTGAAATGCTATATTTTTTTCATATTTTCAACTTTTTTGTTAAGAATTAGTCTTGTTGGGTAGAAAAGTTGTCCCTCTTGATTGAAAATGTATCATTTTTGGTAGAAAATTTCTTACTAAAAAATTCAACTTTCTTCAAAAACTTCGTCAAAATGGCTTGAAGATTTTACTATTTCTTTGAAAATGCAACTTTTTTTGTTTCATTTTTAATATTTTTTGTTTAAAAAATCAATCATTTGGTTGAAATTCCTGTTTTTGTTTTTGGCTTGAAGGTTCAGCTTCTTGGTTGTAAATGCAAGTATTTAGTTGAATAAGTACATAAGAGTCAACTGTTTTCTAAGACATTAAAATTCACACTGGCACCTGGATGTCCGTAAACGTGATTTTTACGTTTCTATAATTTATATCTTAGACAATGTTGCGATGAAAATACATTCCATTTTAAATTACAAAAAAACAACAAAAAGGACATTTTCGGAAAAAAGCGAGATGAGCCGACCGGTATTATTGCCTTTAGATTTATGTGATTTCAATATGGCGTTCAACAACTCAACCGTATAGATTTAGTTTTGCCCCTTGAGAATTTGACACCACGATTGAAGCGCCTTAAGGTGCTTCCTCGGGCTTGAAAAGTAACCCATGTATTCCTCTTTCCAGTTTTTCTTCTACAATTATGAATTGACTGATTTCATATTTTGACCACTTAATATAAATATTAAAGCGCTGGAAATAAAAGAGAGATTTTTTCGAAAAATGGTCTGGTTCTTGTTTTATTGCAATTATTTGAAAACTCATCCATTTTATGCCCCCGGGAAGTACCAAACCACCACCCTGAGTGTATCTATGGCGAACGGAATATAGGGTTGTGTCGAATGGAATAAAGCGACAAGTGGTAGAGTCTTATTGTTTCGGCGACATTTTAAACATCGTAAAAACCCAAGCTCGAGCCCAGGACTGAGATTGATTACCTGTCATGCCTCACTAAGCTTTGCTATTGTTAGAGATAAGAACCGGCTGAGAAAAATTAAAACTGATTAAAAGATTAAAGAATTTAATTTCAGTATTTTACATTAGGTGCATTAAATAACGACTAGACGATTAAAAAACATAGAAGAAAATCGGTTAATCCGTTCAATTTCTGTTGAGAGTTTTCGTAATTTCTCCTCTCTTCTCAGATTTTACGACAAGAAATACTCATAGAATACTCAGATGCTGCAGATTACACTCGAACTTTGCAATGAATGTGCTGTTGCTCATGATTGATGCACTATTTTGTTTCAAACAAGATGGTGACATTTTTAAATAAACAGATTAATTATTATTAACTAAACGGGTGGAGCTGAAAACATAAATCTTCGATAAGACAGTTCCACATTTAAACAAATAGTTGAATATTCAACAAAAAAGATGATATGTTAACCAAAACGATTTGAATATTATTAAAAAAATAAAAATTTTCAAATAAATAGTGTAAGTTTCTATACTAAAAAAGGTAAATTTTCAACCAAAAATGGAATATTTATATTTTTAAAGACGATTAATTTTCGAGAAAACAAAATACACGAAATTGTTACAAAATATATATTTTTTCAACAAAATTGTTAAAACTATGACCCGAACGGGCGAATTATCTTCAAAACGTTTGAATTTTCAACCTGAAATTATAACATTCTAACAAAAAAGTTAACTTTCTACCAAGTATTTAAATTTTCCAATAAGTAGTGTTACTTTTAAGAAACAATATATTTTATATATTTTCAAGTCAAAAAGACGAATCTTCACAAAAACAAATTTATTTTAACAAGAGTTCATCATTCAATCGAATAGTTGAATTTTCAAATAAAATTGTATTTTCATCACAATTTTAATTTTTTATACTCACCATTTAAATTCCCTAAAAATTGTCTTGTTTATAAATAATTGTTGTAAATAGATACAAAATTATATCAAAATAAAGTAATGTAAAATATTAGAAAGTAGCAAAAAGTCACGCCTCCTCGCGTTTCTATTACTTAATATTAAAAACATAATCAATTTTAAAATCGATAATGACGAATTTTACAATATTAAAAGTTAAAAAAAATGTTAAATGGACTTTAGTAAATTTTTAAATTAATATATCTAACAGATATACGGCAAATAAATAAATTACAATTTTTACAATCTTTTTATACCTATGCAAACAATTTTTCCCTTCGGTTGCGATAGCTTTTTTCAAAATTTTTTATTAAAAATTAAACATTATTTTTTATTTTTAAAATTTGTTCGAATAACTCAATTTGAAAGATTTATAATTTAAAAAAATTTACATTTAGATATTTCTACAATTTCGGCAGCTTTGACTTTCAAGCATCAGTGCAGTTGAAATTAGTATAAAATTAAAAATTATTTTTATTTAAAAGCGCTAATGCAATTACAATTCCTTTGAATTTTAAGTGATCGATTTTCAAAGTTTTTAATTTTTTCTATTTTTAAAATTTTATGCTGAAATAATTTTATTTACAGATTCTCAATTTGACAAAAAAAACTCTTAAATTTTGCAAACATTTAATTTCTGTTTGACTACTTATTTTTATTATCATTAGTATTTTCTTTCGAGCCATTCCAACTATTATCTTTTTTCAAGGGGTTCTAAATTTCCTCTCAATTTCATGTCGAAAAGAAATTGGTAGATTTTGCAAAAGGCACAGCGATCTTTTCATCCAAAGTTTATGTAATTCTGACATAAGACAATTCTGATAGGGAGGAGGTGAAGTTGAATACAGTTTTGACAGTTCAGGGTCAAAAATGATCGCTGTATTACCTATTGATTGACAATGTATCATTTTTAGTTGAAAATTTTTATATTTTGTTGAAAATTAATCTTTTTCGTAATTAATTTATCTTTTGTGCAGAAAATTCAAATATTTGGTATCATCATTAATTTATTTCACTTTTAATTAATTATTTAATTATTTAATTCAAGTTTAATCATCATTTTAGACTAATCTTTTTTGTTGAATATTCAACTATTTGGTTGAATGTGGGACTGTTTTGTCGAAAATTAATGTTTTGAGCTTCACCCGTTTAGTTAATAATAATTAATCTGTTTAATTAAAACTGTCACTATCTTGATAAAGTAGATATTTCGGGTTTCAATCGTGTACAAAACTACGAATTTTGCCGACGTTTCGTGAACATTGCAGT
>JAAAKG020207754.1:0-22872 GCA_010014905.2 Druon quercuslanigerum | reverse complement strand
TAGTTCGGCGCTCTTTTTTCGAAATTTGTGACACTATTTACACTATTTTTTATCTCTAAAGTGAGTCCGAGTCCTGGGTTATAGGAAGGAGAATGTTTTGAAAATTTGTATGCAATACTTTTTATATTGTTGTGAAGAATATTTTTTTTTCATTAGTCTTATTTTTTATTTTAAAAAGAATAAAAAAACCTACTGCCAATTTTTAATTTTTAATTGAATATCTGGCACTGAGGAGGACCCCTATCCGTGGTTGAAACGTTTGCCAATTTTACCCTTTTTCAAGAAATGCATCGTTTATAATTAAGTACATTCATAAGACCCTAATGCCAATATTAAAATTCTTTAAAACAATTAAAATAATTGGGTCAGTGAAATTCAAAATTTTCAAAAAAAAAAAAACAGTACAAATGTCACATAACAATACTTTTTTTATTTTCCCATTAAGTTAATGTCATTTGTTGTATCGTTTTTAAATGACTTTTATTCAGAGTAACAAAATTGAACGTCAAAATTATTTAATTTTCAATGAATGTCCTATTTTTAGGCTATGTTTTGGATTTATGACAAAAATATAATTATATTTAAATTTTAAAAAAATAAATAAATAAATCGGAAGTTCTCGAATATTTAATAAATCTAATTTTTATAAGATGTAGGTTTTTCATTTAATTCATAATTTCACCTGAAAAATACGGCGACTTTTTGTAATAAAACAGAAAAATGAGTAATTACAAAATTATCTTAGTGCGTACACTTTAGTCTCAGTACTTATTCAGTACCGTCGCCACTTTTTTAAATATTTCAAATCTTTGTGAAATATTTTGTAACATTATAAACACTTTTGAAATTCTTCGAAATCTTTTAAATTTTTCTGAAATGTTTTGTAATCTTTGTGATTCCTTTGAAATACTTCTGATAACTTTGTGGAATATTTTGAAATCTTTTGCCATCTTTAAAATATTGATGAAATATTTCCAATTTTTGTAAAATCAAAAAAAAAAATCAAAATCAAATTCTTCGTGAAGTGTTTTGAAATCTTTAAATTCTTTGCGAATTTTTTCTAAAACCTATGTAATCTTTGTCAAAAATTATACATGCTTTTTAATTTGCGTGGAATCCTTTGAAATCTCTTTTAAATCTTGAAGAAGAAACTTTTGTGGAATATTTTAAAATATTTGAAATCTCTAACGTTTTTAAAATCTTTTCAAACCTTTGAAATATTTGATGAAATCTTTGTGAAGTCCGTTGAAAGCTTTGAAATATCTGCACAAAGTTTCGGAATTATTTGAAATCTTTTAGATTTTTGAAATCTTTTAAGCCCCTTTGAAATCTTTAAATTATTTATGAAGTCTTTGTGGAATATTATTGAACGCTTCATGCATTCTTTTAAATGATTTGAAATCTGTGAAATTTTTCGAATTTCTTGAAGTCTTTTGAAAATATTTGTAATCTGTGAAATCATTGTAAATTCTGTGAATACTTTGTGAAGTCTTTTCAAATGTTTGAAACCTTTGCGAAATTTCTATGAAATCTGTGAAAAAGTTTTGTGAAATCTTTGCAATTTTTGGAAAAACTTTTAAAACCTTTTGAATTCTTTGTAAAGTTTTTTTAAATCTTCTGAAATCTTTTACGATTTTTGAAACCTTTACGAAATTTTCCTGAAATATTTGAAATACTTCGAAATATTTTGAGTCTTTTTAAAATATTTGTAATCTCTGAAATTGTTGTTAAATCTAAGAAATGTTTTGAAATCTTAATATATGGTGTACACTCAAAAATCGATTGGCCAACCTCTCGTCGTTAAGGTGTTCAGTCACTATGGCATCATCCTTGAATGACATCACGCACTTAGGGGTGCGGGAAGTGTACATTCTGAGGATTTTTCTGTATAGGCACAATGTTAACTGAATGGGGGAAGTGGTAAAAATGACTAATAGCTTGACCTCATTTATGGATCTTACCTATAAAAAAAGTCTCCTAATTTTATTCTCCAATTAGAAAAAAAATGAAAGTCTTCTTTAATTTCATTTTCCAGAATTAAATTTACGTAACTTTATCTACTGTTACTGGATCGATCTAATTCGTAAATAAACACAATTTCCCAATGCTGATCGATCCGCAGCAATAGCTTTTCAGAAAGCAACAATATGCGATAATAATAAAACGCTCAGCAGGTTTCCGTTGGTCACATTGTACCTGGAGGTGCAGCAGACATGGACAGTCGACTAAACACCGGTGATTTGATAATGTCCGTCGATGGAGAGAGTGTAATGAATTCGTCTCACCGACATGTCGTTCAACTAATGATAGCCGCTGCTCAAAACGGAGTAGTGACGTTAGGTATTCGTCGGCGTATCAACATTCAGGAACATCTACGAGACAACATGCAGGGATCCTATGACAGGCAAATGAACATCCAGTATCCTTACGATGTCGCCGTGACTAGAATGGAGAATGAGGGATTTGGATTCGTTATCATTTCTTCCGTCAATAAAGCTGGCTCTACAATTGGCAGAATTATTGAAGGTTCTCCAGCTGAAAGGTGCGGAAAGCTAAATGTTGGAGATCACATCCTCGCAGTTAATCACGTCGATATCACGAACGTCTGTCACAAGGACATCGTAAACCTAATTAAAGATTCGGGGTACTCGGTAACTTTGACGATCGGCTATCCTTTGGATGACTGCTGCAGCAGCACATCTCTCTCACAAAAGGTTAATATGATTCAATATTTTTGTAATTTTTACATTCTCGCCATTATGAGAAGGTATTTATTTTTTTATTAGAAAATTTGACAATTGTATTTTCCTAAGTATGCAATCAATTTCTTGTTGCAGGATGAGTCTACAGGAGATGGAGATGGTGGTCAATATCATGCTGTCGAATTGACTAGGGGAACTCGGGGTTTTGGCTTCAGTATACGTGGCGGTCGTGAATTTCAAAATATGCCACTGTTTGTCTTACAAATCGCAGAAAGCGGTCCTGCTTCCGTGGACAACAGACTCAGAGTAAGTACATTTTCAATTATGCATATATTATGAATTAAATTAAAAAATTCAAGGTGATCGTTGAACCGGAAAGGTGGGGACGAACGGAATTTTTTTCAATTTTCAGTAAATAAAGTTTTTTAAGTCCTTCAAATTTGCAATTTTTAACGCGTTTTATTTGAAATTCTTTTTAGTTTAAATCAATCCATTTTTAACATTTCCAAGCATTAAATCATTCACTTTACAATTCATAATTCTGATTTCCTTTGTTTTAAAACATTTTAATTTTTCAGTCCTAATTTCTAATAGTTAATTATCGAAGATAAATATTTATAAAAAGCTGTTTGAGTTACTGCACAATTAAAAGTACGCTTCAAGATTTACTGTAAATGTAATATAATTCAAGGTTTAAAAAATTGTACTCTTAATATTTAAAATGGAAAAGTAGGTGGACTAATCCCTAATCACTTCGATTTAAAATTGAATAATAATAAATTACTGTCAAAAACTAAAAATAAACAATATTCTAAATCTGTTCAACATTAAGGGTTTTTCAATTTTACAGTTTTAAATCGAAATTCTTAGTAGTTAATAAACTATAAATTTCGTATTGGAGCTTTTAAGTTATTTAAAATTTTATAATGATTTTAAATTCGTAGGTACGAATTAAACATAGGTATTAAATGACACTGAAAAATTTAAGACATTTGAACTTGAGTAACTTAGAATTGAAGGCTTCAAAAAATATATCGTTTAAATTTTAGCAAAATTTGGCTGCTCACTTAGAATGGAGAATTTAATATAAAGTGTTCAAAATGAAACGATTTAAAACTGAAACCTTCCAAATCGTATGCGTCAGAATTATTCGAAATTACATTATTTCATATTGTAAGTTCCAATACTTTCAATTTTTGAAAATATTGTAATAAAGTTTATTGTTGCGTTTTTGAAAATCGCATTTTGGCCATTATTAATGTTTAACGATTTAAATTATTGAACGATGACGATGTGAATTTGAAATTCTTTTAAATATTTTGAAAGTTAACAATTACAGCGTGAAGTCATTTTTGACCGGAAATCTTATTTAAAAATTAGCATTGTTAAAAGTTATTTCTCAACTCGAGGAAAATATCCCCATTTATTATTGTACCTAATGTAGAAAGGGAACTGAACGCGAACTTTAGAAAAAAAATATTTCATGCCCAAATTGTTTATTTATAGTTTTTCATTTTTGTTGTTTCTTCAGGTGAAAGTTGTAATTCTCATGTAATAAAAAATATTATTTATAAAAATAACAATTTCATAATTCCTAAATAAAATTGATTTAATATAAAAGTTCCAATAATATTTTTGGAGAATCTTTCAAGGAATAAAATGAGACCTTTATTGTTAGGATTGAAGAAGAATTGAAATTTACACCGGAAGGGAAATAAAAAAAACGGTAAATAACTGTTGTTTAATAAACAATTTTACCTTGATTTTTTATTAAGTTCGCCTACAGTTCTCATTCAAAATTAGTTACAATTAAGAATGGGAATATTTTCCTTGATTTTATCAATCATTTTCAACAATGTCTATTTTTTATTTTGAGATGACTATAATAAATCCTTAAATTTCAATTCAAAAATTTCCATTTTCGGGAGTTTTTAATTTTAAATGTTTAATTTATACAATATTCATGTTTAAAATCGTAGAATTTCGAATGTTTGATTTTATTAGTATTCATTTGTCAAGGCTTGAAATGAAAATATTATTTTTAAAGTTTTTTCACTCTTAACTGTCCAGTCTAAAACGTTCCAAATTTAAATGTACAATTTTTAATACTTGTTTTCGGAATTGGTTTTTATTCTATGAATCATCATAGAATTAAACCTATTCAAATTAGAGGACTCCTATTTTATACCTGTATTTAACAGCTTGAATTTTAATTGACCGGGGATTTTTTCTTGCAATTTTAAGAGACATTCTGAAACATCTTCTTGCCTAATTTTAAATTCTAATTATAAATTCTACAACTCAAAGTCACATTATCTTAAGTGCGAATTTGTGTACTTTTAACAGGTCGGCGACCAAATTATTGAAATCAATGGCATCAACACAAAGAATATGACACACACCGAGGCAATCGAAATTATTCGAAACGGCGGACCGTCCGTTCGACTTCTGGTTCGACGCGGTTGCCAAATGCCTTCAGTGGTAGGTGCCTCTTCTCACCTCTACGATATGAATATTTAAAGTTAATCCAATAACAAAGCCACGATCGCAATCAAATTAATGATGCCACATTCAGTCTCACGACTAACATCGAAACTTATTTTAATTCAAGAGCTTCAGCCTGTAATCACTATTATCGCATAAGCAAAACGGGAAGTTAAGAAAATTACATACGATTAAGAAATTCGATTTATTGATCAAATGACGCACGATCTTTTGTTTCAAGCGTGATTCTTTAGAAGTTGGTCTTTAGAAGTTGCAAACGACAAAAGAAAAATTAAATCAACAATCCGCTTATCTGAGAATAAGACAATTGATCGCGGAAGTAAAAGATTTCAGTACTCAATGATTGATAAACTCAATACCTTGTGATATTGAAATATAGTATTTAAATATTAAACAAAATTACGAAAATGCAAACTGCTCAAAATTTTGAAACATTTAAAGTATTTTCAATTTTATATGCTTAAATGTCAATTAGAAACGAGACTAATTCCACTCTGGCTCAAAATGCTACATACTTTTTACTAAAACTTTTTCTCGTTAGTGCAATTTATGAACTTCAACTTAGAATTAAACTTTTTTTAAATCATGAATAGCTCTAACGGCGCTTGCCATTTTAATCCTGATCTACAAATCTACTAAATATCTTGAAAACTATATGATCGAATAAATCACAAAGTAGTTTTTACCATCTTCGACACCAATTTGTTCATACTTTTCGATTTAAAGCTGTGCGACAAGCGTGATGAATTTAGTACTTAATAATTACGCAATCGCGAGAAAACTCCCAGCCTTTAGCATTTTAAGAAGGTTAAATAATGCAAGATCGAAACACTTCTCTCTCACTTAATAGTCTTGATTATTTCGCTTGCTTTAATAATGCTTAGGACACTAGATTGGTGCTAGCTTTGTACATTAATTCTTCGTTCATTAGTGAGTATTAATTAATCATTCTAACAAATGTGATAGAGAAACTGGAAAATAAAAAAAACACAGTGCCTTGCGCGTGTTCCATATTAAAAATTTTTAATATGCGTTTCAAATTTTAAAGATTAATTCTCAAGCTCAAAGGGCAGTTCTAAATTTTTGTTACAATTTATTATAGAGTAATCTCACGCTCGACCAAATATTTATTCGTCCGATGGACGATGCTAATCCTTTCTACGAAATATTTGATACGCGTGAGGAGATTGCGGTATCAAAAATGCCTAAAAAGCGAAGAAAATTGCGCTTGGCACTGAACTGCTGCTCATCTTGAAAAAGATGAATAGGGCAATTTACAAGATACGAGAATTTGTGCAAATTGTTGCATAAAAAAAGGTAGTATGCGATTTTTAAAAATAGTATAGAAAACGAGATTTTGAAAGGATCGTCAATAACCAGTCCTTTAGAAAATTAAGTAGACGGAGACTGGATTTTAAATTACAATCTATTTGCGTAGGTTGATTGCAGAGTTGATTATCCCCATAAAATTGTCACGAAACTAATCCTAGCATTCTTGGAACTTATATTAGGTGACGAAAAACCGGATTCAAATATTTACCAATTTTGAAGTTGAAATGTTCAAATGAATTTTATTAGAGTTCGAAATTTTTTATTGATTTTTGGAAAATCAAAGTGTTAGTTTTGGCCCTAAATTAATAAAATTAAAAATTTTAAGTATTTTAATTGAAAGAAACATAGATCAGTGATTTTAGTTTTAAATATTTTCATCAAGGATTTATATAGAAAATTATAAAACTGACAGGGTGGCCTTTGGACCGGGAACAACCAGGAATAATGCAGGAACAATGCATAATTGTATATTTATAACATTTTACATAAGGAATTTATAAACATTTCAATCATTTCAACTTTTGTTGTTGAAAAAGTCGACCTTTTCATAAAGGATTGTAATTGATAAATAATTTTTTTTACAAATTAATAGTTAGCCAATAGGTCCTCAGTAGAAAGTTTTATGAGATTTGAAAAAAAATCCTAACTCAGATCATCTCCTTGATAAATAAAAAAGAAGCGTTTTAAATTTAGAATTTTGAACAAGAAAAGTTTAACTGGTTCAACTGTAAGTGTAAATTAATTGTTGATTTTAAAGATTGAACTGTAGTTCGATTATTAAAAATTGAATAATAATTTATTTTACAAAATTCTGAATTTCAGCAAAATGAAATAATTAAATTCAGTTATTGTTTCATTCCAAAATATTCGATTTTAATCCATTTAATTAGCATTTTATTTAAAATTCTGACATGAGCAATTATAAATAAAATATTAAAAACTGTTACCATATGCAACGGAATGGTTTGAATTATCCTTGAATCGTTACAATTGCACAGTTTTAATTTAAAATTTAAACTTTACAAATTTATTTGTTTAATTTATAATATATAATTGAAAGTGTTAAATTTTGATGTATATATAAAAGTTATTAATTCAAAGCGGCTTCAAATAAAAATGGTTAAAATTATATTTTAAAAAGTGTTCATTAAAAAAATGTTTTTTTGTTCAAATTTCGATTTCTTAAATTTAAAATTGCTTAAAATGAAATAATTTTACTCTTTAATAAATTTATGGATTTATTCTTCAAGTTCCAGCATTAAAAATTTTTTATCCAGAAATCTTTAAACTGTTCAATTTAGAAAAGTTTAATATGTGACATTGTTTACAGTTTAACGGCATTTAATTAAAAATGTTTTAAGTTTCCATTTTAAAATTTTAAAGTTCAAGAGTTATTTATTCAGTATTTGAAGTTCAGTTTTCATTAAATCAAATGAAAAAAAATTTTAGCTAAAAAAGGTCGAATTTTTTAATTTCAATGGCAGTGAAAATGTTTGCGAACTGGGAAAAACGGTGAATTTTTTCCCGCAATTAAAACGGCCACCCTGAACTTGATAATGATTGTTCAAGCATCTAGTAAAATGTTTTTAAATATCTCCAACTTTTTTTATGGTTCTCTCCATTTTTAAATATTTAACCCTAAGGTGAATGTATAATGTATCCTGTTTATAATCTTCCGTAAAATTAACGCCTTAAAAAGAATTTCATCTTGATTAAATTATCTAGTTAGATAAGATTAACCTAGGCTCAATAATTCGAGTGAAATTTCACAATAAGTGGTACTTTGTATAGTGTATATTTTAGAATACTATGACAATTACAATGTACTCGAGACTTGCCTCAAATAAATTAACACGTATTCTCTTCCGTAAGAGTTACTAGATCGTCGTTAAAAAGCTCATAAACATTTTACCTTGAAACGTTCACTAATGTGAATTATGCTCACGTTCGTCGCTTTTCTCATTACGTAATTTTTCTTCGATCTTATCGATTCTTAAATTCCAAGAAGGTGTCTTCAGAAATATGAGAGCAACCCCTAACATTTACTATTAATCTTCGATTGATTATAATTGTATCGTTAACGAAAATCCTTGAAAGCAGGACCAAGTCTTCAATGTGAATAATTCTAGTTTTCTTTTTGAAGTATAATAATTTTAAATATTAATTGAAATTAATTGTGTTTTTAAATAATTGATTTCTCGAAGATAAGAAGCGTAGTTCTTAAACTCATTTATAAATAATTGGATCCAAAGACTAACGAGCATTTAATAAACTACCAGTTTTTCACATTGAATACTCGAAATCCCGTTTTTAGTTAACAAGAAAGAATAATGTACGTACGAATGTAGATGTTTAAATTAATTGCTGTACCGACCAAAGATGCGCCCTTCAGCAGCTTAATGAGACTTAGACTAGCTAAGTGCAGCTAATCAAATTGGTTTACTTTAATTAAAACGAGAAGAGTGACTCATAAGAGCTTTCCTGGGCAATAAAAAGCTCGGGCTTCTAATGTTGTGCGATGAAGTGTGATAAATAATAAGTACTTGACGGATGAGTGAAAGTGAATCTCGATTAAGAAAGCAAAGAAAAAGTTTCTTCCCAACTTTACGCGATGTCAAAGAGCGTTAGGTATTTTAAGGAAAGTTCTATTTTTATATCGCTAGGTTAGTGCGTTATTACTTTCGGCAAAAAGGGCATTGACGGGCTTGGAAAAAGCGAATTCGATTCTATTTTTAGATCTCAGAACTCAATTTAACGATTGTAATATTATTTGCAAATAACAAGGCGCCTTCCGTGCCCTGCGAAAGTATAAGTAACTAGAAACTTTAAGCGCATTTGATAAAACACTCATTTTACATTCAATGCACTTTATTTTTTTATAAAACAAATTTATATATAGGTATATACATTATACATGTATGTATACTGTTTGTATATTGAACACCGAGTTTCACTTAATTGTAAATATTATGTGCCTCACACAAAGAAGTATGTACTTTTTGAAAATTAATTTATAGTGTAAGTGGCGTGTTACTGCAATTTGTCGATTAATTCCGTCGTTGATATTAATTGATATTATCATTTAATCAGACTACGCATTTCTTGCCTGCTAATTATGAGCTGACTAGGATTTTGGAAGAGATTTTTGACAAAATTTAAAAAGATAGATCATTTTCTCGCAAAACTGTCTTCCTGTCGATAAAATCTTTTTTCTCAGAATCTGTTCTTTTGATTTTATTCAGAATTTTGTTCTTATTTAAAAAATGGATTTTTTTAGTTCATATCTTTTTTGGTTTGCATTTCTAAAACGTGATCTCAGCGTGTATAAAAAGACAAATAATTTTATTTAAAAGAAAATAGATAATAACTTGAATAGAAATGACTGAACAGGTCTTTGTTATAGATTTTCTCTCAGTAATAATTATGTATTAGCTTGAACAAAACGCATGTAATTTATAATATGTTCAATTGTATTGCAGTTTTTTTTTAGAATAGTGGACTCAAACAAATTATCGCATCTCAAATTTAGTTTGTAGCTCATATTTATTGTAATTGAAAAGCTACTTGTATATTGTAACTGTTTTGAGGAAATGTTATTATTAAGAGATATCGTTTATTGTATAACGACGGAGAATGAATTTATGAAGATATTGTTACTTTGAGAATCGTATGCAGCTGATGAACTGTTGTTAACGTAATTTTGAAATAATAAATAATACCATTTAATATTAACTTCTTTTCATCTTAGAATATCATATATAAGCTTCATTATATAATTAAGAATTCCATATAATGCGATTACCAATTTTCAGTAATCTGCGGAGATTACTTGCCGTCCGAAATCCACGAAAATAATCAGTAATCTTATCTATTTTACTTAAATCAACATAATTAATGATCAAAGCCTCTCTTTATCCTTAGATTACTACCGAATTTAATTTTCGAGCGTAACAAGAGATCAACAAAATTTATGATTGAATAGAACTTTATAAAGCGATTTTAAAAGTTGGACAATTTCAACTTATTTTAAAGTATTTGTGCCAAAATCAGATCTCTGAAAAATAGGTTTTCTATGATTTTAAGAATCAAAATAATTTTAATGATAACGAATTTTCAAATTAAAAACATTGTTTTTAATAATTTCACAATCTACCCTATTCGCTTCTTTTTTTTAAAGTCTAATGTTATATTTTTGGTTGAGAATTGAGCTTTTGGGTCAAAATGTTCTAATTTTGTTTAAAACTTAGTGGTTTTTTGAAAAGTCAACAATTTGGTTAATAGCTCAACTATGTTCTTAAAAATTCCTCTGATTAGCTTAAAATTTTTAAATATTTAGGTAGAAAAATCATCTGATTAATTGCAAATTAACTAAGCAGAAAATTCATAGTTTCAGATAAAAAATTCCATTTTTTGTAGAAAATAAGCATTTTTTACTTAAAAATCCAATAATCTAATTGATATTTTTTTTATTCTAGGACTAAACAAAACGTTCAAAAATCTACTCTTTTGTTGAAAAAATTCATTGCTTTACAGAAATTTCATATTTTTTGGTTACAAATGCAACAATTTTGGTGGAAATTAATCTGTTTTTGTTGAAGATTCAACCATTTTTTCGAGTTCATCTTGTTTGGTTGAATTCAAGTGCTTTTCATTTAAAAATAGAATCTTTTTTGCTTTAAATGTCAAATATTAGGCATTGGGGACATTTACCCTTGAGAATTCATATTTAGTTGTTGAAAATTCCACTGCTTTGTTGAATATTCGTTTTTATGGATTGACAATTTTGTTCTTTCGATTTGAAATTTAAATACTTGATTGAAAAAAATCTATTTGTTTAAAAATTGAATTATTTGATCAAAAATTAACTATTTTTGAAAATTGTTCCGGGCTGACAATTCAACTCTCGATGTAACTGCCTTTGTTTCTTAAATATTCCACAATTTGGTTGAAATTTCTTTCTGTCTTGCAGAACAATCTTTCTTAGTTGTAAATTCGTCCATTTAGTTTAAAGAATGTACCTATTTTTGTTAAAAATTAATCTGTTTTGGTTAATGATTAAACTATTTTTTTAAAATCGTGTTTTTGTTAAAGTCAACTATTTTTCATTTAAAATTGACATATTTTTTGATTAAGTATCAACTGTTACATATTTCGTTGAGAATTCATCTTCATTGGTTCAAAATTCAATTGCCTGGTGGAACATTTAACTAATTTGCTTAAAACTAATTTTTGTTGTAAATTAACATTTTTGTTGAAAAATCATATTTTCTGTATAAAAATTCACCTTTTTAGTGGAAAATTCGTATTTTTTGCTTAAAAACTCCATTATTTTGGTAGAAAATTTAAATAATTGCCTAAAAATTAACATTTTTTCGAAATTTTATTGAAAATCCGTCTTTTTGGCTAGAAAATGCAATAATAATATATAAAATTCATCTGTTTTGTTAGAAAACCGATCATTTTGTTGTTCAAAATTTAAGTAATTTGTTGAAAAAGCCATATTTTCATGAAAAATCACCCTATTTTCCTTGGTTTGAGGACATTTTTGGATGTGAAGTCTAAATTTTTAGAATGTTTTCTCCAATTGAATTATTTCTTAACATCGCCTTTTATACATTTTAAATAAATGTTTGAATTTTAATCAATCATGTCCTAATTTTTCGGGGAAGTAAATGTAAAAATTTCTATATCCTACATCGTTAAAAGAATCTGCATTTTTTTTAAACAGATCACTATGCTTGAAGATTATTCATATATTTCAAGAATAAGAAACAGAATTGCAGAAAATGTTTTCCTCAAATATTTAATCCATAATTGATTAAACTTCAAGTTTATTTTTAAATTTATAAGAAGCGAAAGTAAAAAAAAAATTAAGTACATAAGTTATTGTTAAAATATTCATTTTTCATAGTTTGAATCTGTTTCATCAAAATTTTCTTTTTTGTCACATAAGAAATGACAGACAATATCAGACTTTTTACATTTTGGAAAATGTACAATGTCAGTCAATAAATAAAACAAGAAGTATTATTCAATGTTTTTCATTTTTCGATTATTTTAATGCTTGCTTGAACTACTTTCTTAATACTAGTTGACTTATTTCATAGTTTCGTTCAATAAATAATACAATTTAATATTTAATTACATTTTCTTCATTTCTAAATTATTTACATTACAGTAAATACCAACAGTATTGTTTAATAAAAACCCTAGATTATTTTGGAATGATACAAATCTTAAATTTGGCGCCATGGCGCTGGCGTCGCTTTCTCGTAGAAAATAATGTCTTTTCCAAGAATAACTCTAGTGACGTCAACTCCTGTCGACAACATGAGAACAAAATATCACCGAAAAGGCACAACATCTTTTCTCTCCAGAGAACACTGAAAATACCTTTTTTTACCTAAAGGGCAAAATTGCGCCCTTATTATTACCTTCTTATCACCCTTAAATCCAAAATAACCTATAAAAGCAATTAATAAACAAAGTCATCTTCAACTTTTTTACTGAGTGCCAACGCCAATGTTGGCCAGCCTGGTGATTGATCGTGAGTATAGTTTACCTAGAATGTGTATCATATATTTATTCCAGGTCCCTCTGGGCGAATGTAAACACAATTTTTCTGAAATATGATGTGACACGGGTCAATTTTCGCGGTGTGACTTATGTGATTGAGTGCTACGTGATCCAGTAACAGTGTTTCGCATAATTCTGGATAATGGGAAGTATCTAAAGGCTATTTCGAGTCCCAGGAGTTAAACGAGCAACGGGTTTGGTGCGCGGCCTGCCTGTAGTTACGTTCAGTGGAATGGAGTGAAGACGGTCTTCATGGAAGTGCAATGAGACACCTTCGGAAAATCATCTCTTCCTCACCGAAGGTGAGTCTTTTTTGGCACAAAATTTCGTTCTCTCTGATCTAAAATTCCTCAGGGCTAAAAATGCTCCGCGCTCGGGACGCTGAAGCGCGATTTATGACCACTTTCGAGCGGCGGATTTTTTTCTTAGTAGGCGATCAGAGCATGTATTTTTCACTCGCCATGAGGTTTGCGTGTGCATGTTGCTCGTAAAACACACACACGTGTAAAATGCTTGTGAATGCATATACAGCACTGCGTTAAAATGCAACGAATAGCCGTGTATTCGACTATTTGAGTATTCGACATTGTATTTAGCTGACGTATGCGAGCCCCACGAACATACGCATTTTTACGCATACTTCGGCTGAGAAGCGTAGAGAACGGACTCTAATGCTGGGATCGCGGAAAGGTTAATAAATCAAAATTACTTCGCTTTTCTCAATATATAGCGTCAATGAACGGCACAAACATCCACTTTATCGCTATTTCCCCCTTTATTCCTTGTAAATATCACGTTTCTTTGGAATTGCCCGGGAGTGCTTTGTTTGTCTGACTAAAATTCTCTGACGATCGATCTCATTTTATGACCTCTCGTCGAAAAAAAAAAACATTCAAGTTTGCCAAAAAGAAACTCGGAATGAAATTAGCACTAGAGTGTCTATTTTAAAGTTGCACGGAATTAAATCTTAAGATAATTTAAGAATGTGAGATTTAAACATCGAGTGTTTTCAAATTTGAATAGATGATGAATTTTACATGTTTTAAAATTCAAGTATTTTAGCAGTATAAGTGTTTTTAAATTGAAAATCGCCTTTATAAATACGAATTAGTCATCCAAAGATCTTTTTCCTGATCAAAACTTTTTCTGTTCTGTGATTAACAAAAAATTTCTAATCCGAATCTTTTTATTCAGCAAATTAAAAAAATAATAATGGGCATATCCCATTATTTTTTGTTCTTTTTATTTTCTTAATGTCATAATGTAAATACTTTGATGAAAATTTTAAAACTATTTTGGAAGGAAAAGAATTTTTTCTTGTTTCATATTTTTCTGTAATATGTTTCTTTAATATATTGTCTTTTGTAATCTCCCATCATATGTCAAATTTTGTTAGAAAAATGTGGAACATGATAAAAATGTTATTTTCATTAAAAAATAAGTTAAAATTTTTGTAATTAATTATGGTAATGTAAAAGGGGATAATTCTGTATGTAAAATTTCGATTTTTTTTTGCTTTGAAAAATTCTTTGACTAAAAAGGGACAACTTCGACTAGTTTGCTTGTTCAGATACGAAATCAATTTCTTTTGTCTTAAATGAATCACCTTAATGTATGCACTACAAGTAATGTTTTGTCAAAGAAAAAAATATTCTTTTTATGATCAAGTTTAAAACTTGCGAAAAATAATGATCCTGACAATAGTTTTTGTAATTTAAATTTTTCTTACTTTCCCTTCTTACCTATTTTTACAAAATGGTTAAATTTTAATAAATGGTAGCTTATTATATTTACTTTTAAAATTAGAAACAGTTCTAAACGTTTTTGTTAACGAAATATTCTTTCCCACTTCTATTTTATCTACAAATATATTTGAATTATAATGTAAAATAATGCCTTCCAAGTGTCGTTTGTAGAATATCATTTGCAATGTAAATAATTAATATTTTAGCACTGCTTCTAGTTTACAAATCCATAAGTAAAAAAATGTCATTCATGGGAACTTCAGAACTTCAAACACATGAGTCGTAGTAAATATTTTTCCTTACCAAATAAACCATTATTTATTATTAAAATTCAACCTTTTTTTTAATTGGTAAGAGGAGATTGCAAGAACAAAATAAATTGCAGAAAACATTGCTGCAATAAACGTTTGTTGTATGTTTTGAAATTAGTTCATTAAGAATAATATTTTTTGATTCAAATTACGTTATGAGTAATATTATTTTGGTTCTTAAAACCATAGAAAAATGATTTATTTCAGAGACCTGATTTTGGGCACAATTACCCTAATTCTGCGCTGCAGGTGACTTTTATTCCGAGCGTATTTAAATCATGTACCTGTAATTACACCTTTTTGGTGGTTTAAACTTTAAACCCCAATTCTCATTCTTCTCTTCTGTTCTCGCAAGAAGTATACTATAATCATACAATAATAAAACCCTAATTACCTATAATCAAACATTTCTGAAGAAGAAACTGATTCAAATTTCTTCTCAAAAAGGTACCAGTGTGTTTTTATTTTAGGATGTTCGTATTTAAATTTCAACGCTTTAAAAATTGAACGCAAGAATTTGTTTTTTTTTTAAATTTTTTTCGCCTTCAATTTAAAGAAGCTTTCACATTCAATAATTCAAATTTAGTTACATTTAAATGTTTGAAGTCTAAATATTTGCTAGAATATTACGATGCTCTAAATTCGTGATAATTTTTTAGGATTTTTTTTACTCCCTCCTTCCGCTCATCATGATACTATGTGATATTTATTAGACCTCCCTTGGAAAGTACGTATTAAATTACACCCCCCTCCCCACACTTATTTTGATAAAAAATACTTAACCTTTTCGATTTGCTATGTAATTATAACCGGTAGTAGGCAAAAATAATGCATATTTACAAGCCAAGTAGGAGATCAGTCTATACAAAGCCATATTTAGAGGTATATATCACGTATTTTGTGAGTAGCCATAATTATTTATCCTTTAAATTATTGTTTTGTTGTTATGATACTTAGAGTTCATATAAGTTCAAAATTTAAAAACCGGCAAACTTTGATTTTCGCATTGCAAGTTTCTTATGATTTGGATTCTTTAAAAATGGAAAAGAAGGAAGTCTATTCCCATATTTGCCCCTTTTTAGTGATCTGAATTAATAGAATCCAATAATATATATATATTTATATATATTTTTTGTTTAGAATGGATCTCTTTTGGTTAAAAAATTTTGATGAAAATTTAACTATTTTATTAAAAAGTCATCATTGTTGGTCGAAAATTTAATTGTCTGCTAAAAACAAATCAATTTTTTTATGTAAAAATTCAACTATTTGGTTGCAAATGCAACTGTGATTGGTTGCAGTTTAATCATTTTTGTTTGTACCTTATACCATTTGTTTGAAAATTCATCTTTGTCTATTAAAAAAAATCACCTATTTTGTTAAAAATTCGTCTCCTTTGTTTGATTAAAAAAATTTTTATTTTCAAGCCATTCGGTTCAAAATGCATCGCTCGTGGTGGAAAAGGCATATTTTTAAGGGATCATTCACAAATTACGTGCCGCGTTTTTCTTTTGTTTAAATGAAGATGAGAATATTATTTCCGTGAAATGAAAAAGGATACAACAATAAAAACAAAAGATAAACGCGCCACGTAGTTTGTGAACGATCCCTAAGGTGAAAATTGAAATACTTTGTTCAAAATTAATCTGTTTTCATTCAGCATTGAACTATTTAGTTCTTTTTTAGTTTATTTGAACTGTTTTTGATTTAAAATTCAAATATTTTTTGCTTGAAGTATCAACTATTAAATTTTTTTCTGGAATTATTTATGTTTGGTTGAAAATTAAACCTTTTTAGTTTAAAATTCTTTCTTTCAACTGTACCTTGAACTATTCGATTTATGATTGAATATTGTTGTTTTTTTTAATTTGAAATATCAATCATTACATTTTTTATTGAGAATTTATCTGTCTTGGTTGTAAAATTAAAATATTTTTGTAAAAATTCGTTTTTTTTTGTTGAAGAGTAACATTTTTAACTGACAATTTAAATATTCCATTTTTTGTTAAATATTGATCTTTTTTAATGGAAAATTCGTCTGTCTTTTTTCGTATGAAACTAATCTTTCTGGTTAAAAATTCACGTATTTTGGAATTTTATTTTAAAGAATTTATTCCCCTATTTTCGTGATAAATCACGCTATTTTCCAGTTTTTGAGAGCATTTTGGTCTATGAAAGCTTTGAGTGCCTAAAATTAAGTTGTGTAAGGAAAAATTATTTAAGAATTTTTTTCATATAAGATTTTCAGACTTCGCTTCTTAATTCTAATTCAAAGAAATATAATTTAAAAATTGAAAAGAGAATTTCCAAAAGAAATAAGACGAGAGTTACTGCTGCAATGAACACTTTTGATCCATATCTAGAATTGTAATAATGGTCGGTTTGTTCTTTTATCTACTCTTTTACAAAGGGGTCTGTCAATTCTTCGATTCTAATTTTGTATTATTGAGAACATAATAGATATCAATTCGTGAATTGGTAAGTGGAGATCTTCTGAAAAGATGCAGACTGCGCTGTTCAGCAGTATGATTTTATTTTTTGATTTTACATATGTCACTGTCACATGTCTCAAAAACAAAGAAATCATTATGTTTTCAACGTATTTCTAGTAAGTCAACAAAGCTGCATTCCAGTGTATATACTGAGAACGCATTCAATGTTTTATGAGCCGCTTTAATTGGTCTTTGAATATCTGTAGGCTCTAACTTATTTCCTAATCAGAGATTTTCATTTTCTTAATGTTCAAATCGAGGGTGAAGGTCCAAAAGTTTTTTTTTAATTAACATTTTCTCGTTTATTTTCGTGATATCGTCTTTCACTTTTCCTGGAAGCAGTGAAAATCAAACTCAGTTATTTGTGCTTATTCCTAATCCCTTCTACTGAATGCAAAGTTTTCAGGAAGTCTCGTAATTATGAAGTCAAGTATATTTATAAATAAAAGTGCGTAACCCTGGAACTTTTGTGTTGATCAGCAAAATATTTGTTGAATCAACCAAAGAATATTTTGCGTTTGGAAATATTTTTCTCATAAATGAGAAATTTATCAATGAAGCCATGGCCTGAAGTTTCTAGCTTGAACTTTTATATTTAAAATCTGTAGACATCATATACAAAGAAGCCAGGTTAGTTAGTTTATAAATAGATTTGTTAAACTTTTTTAATCCACATATAAATATCGATACACGCACTCAGATTTTAGAATTTCCCCTTTAAATTTACAATAGATGTTCGTGCTTGCGTCATGAATAATTCATTTGGACATTTCTTATTCGCTGAAATATCTCCGATTTTGTTCCGTTTCTTTGCTGATCGCGTATGCGTCAATGGTAGTAAGTTACAGAATACATTGGCAGAAATGGGAATCGTATCTTTCAGTGTTCTTTTTGTTGTTGTTCTCTTTTTTTAACAATTAATTTGTTTGCACAAGTTTCCTTCGATGTTATAAGTCATTTTTGTAATGCTCATTAATTACAATTTATAATTGACGATTTCAGGATAAATAATCAGCTGGGGGGGGGGGGGGGGGGGTTTTTGGGTTTAAAATTCATCTCTTTGTTTGAAAGTGGGTGTATTTTTTTTAATCTTTTTTTCTTTATTTCGGAACTTTTAAAACATTTTTTTATTTTTTTAAAGGTTCATCTTTTTAGTTTAAAACTGAAATATTTTGTTTAAAAGTTTTTTTTCTGGTTGGAAATTAATTTTCATAAACTGAAAATGTAACTTTTCAATCTTAGGTTGAAAGATCGTCTTTTTTGCAAAAAATTAATGTTCTTGGTTTGAAATTTCTCCTTTTTGGGTTAAAAACACAACTGTTAGGTTGAAAATTAATATTTTTATTTAAATTTTGTGTTGAAAATTCATCTTTTTGGTTTAAATATTCATAATTTTAATTAAAGATTCGTGTTTATGGTTGAAAATTTGACTGTTTCGTCGAAAAAAAAATATTTTTATGTATTATATATGTATATATTTAAATTCGTTTTTTGTTTTGTTAAAAATTATTATTTTTACTGAAAATTAATCTTCCCATTTTGGTTGAAACTGTATCTTATTAGTTGAAAATTACATTATTTGTTTGAACATTCGTCTTTTTTGTGTAAAAATTCATAATTTTTGGTGAAAATGTCAACTATTACTTTTTTTATAAGAATTCATCTTTGCAGGTTGAAAATTCAACTATTGTGTTTCAAAATCTTAATTTTTGTGTTGCCTTAGAATATCAGCTATGACAGTTTGCGTTGGAAATTAATCTTTTATGTGTAAAATTAAACTTTTCTTGGTTAAGAAATCAACTCTCCTACAAATTCGTTTTTTTAAGCTTAATCTTTTTTTTTATTAAAAATTCGAACATTTGGTTGTATATTAAACAATTTGATTAAAAATATTTACTTGTTTGTTGAAAATTTAACTGTTTTGTTAACAAATAATAATTTTGTCCGGAAATTAATTTTTTATTGTAAAAAAATTGTCTGTTTTGGTTGAAACAAATCAATTGCTTAATTCTGTTTGTAAAAGAACATAAAATATTATTTGTCATGGAAAAAAATTGATCAACGAAAAAAAGTGAATTTTACAAATGAAGTTATTTTTTTGGCCACGAATTTTCTAATCATTTTATAGAATTGTATTTATTGTATTAGTAAATTCTATACTTTTTGTTAAAAGTAGTTATGTGTGTTGTTGTTTAAATGTAGCATAAATTAACAAACTGGATTTTAAAAAGGTCAAAAAAGGAGAAAAATGTGAAGAAAGAATTTAGTTTAGAATTTTAGATACCGAGTTAGATACAGAATCTATTTTAGAGTTTCGACTGTTCGACTGGTGTTTGTAGTTACGTTTTTCTGAGAGATAAGTTGAGGGTGGAATGTCTAGTAAAAGAATTTCTCGGTAGTCGGAAATGAGATAAATGCGCAGGGGGAAAATGGTTGTCGGTCATTCAGGCATATACCCTTCAGGTCAGGTCGGTCGGTTTGGGATGCTGGAACCTTTTCCAGAGCACCCAAACTTTTCCGTGTCATGAGAAAATAAGATAATCAGATCCAGGAATTTCTTTATGAGCTTACGTTTATGGGCCGTCATTTCATTTATTGAGTTTTTAAGGCGTATAAAAGTTTCGTTTTTTATTTTAAAAACTTATGTGAAACGAGAAAAATTATTCTAAACACGTAAAATGCAATCTACGCCTGCAGGTTTTTAGATAATGTTAATGCAGGAAATTTTCACTGATGTGTCTAGATCTGTTTTCTTGATTTAAGGCTCAGATTAGGCTTAAGGCATCGTCATGGCGCCCAATAAGTCACTTTTAGTCGCTTTTTAGTAAATTCTTTAAGAAAAAGTATCTTTAGTCACATTTCTCCATCTCGTTTTAGATTTTATCTGATAAAAAAACAAACAAGAAACCAAGTAAGTTATGTATCGGATCTATATAGTAGTCTACACTCTAAAGTATAAAAATTCTATTAAATAATAAAAAAAAATTTTTTTAACTTTATGAGTTTCGGGTTTTCTAGTTCCCGTTGTAAAGCATTATTCTAAATCTGAAGGCATAAATTTGATATGCAACAAAATGATCGCAAGAATGCAACGGTCTTTTCTTTCTTTATATACTGTGTCAGATTTTCGCATCAATTGAATACCGTTGAAGCAAAAACGATACTTTTAGAATTATTGCGGTTTCGGCATAATTTTTTTTTTTATATTTAACTATAAGTTATACTCATTACTCATTATTTTGTGAACTTATTTATTACATGCATTTACTAAATTACTTTATTTTTATTTTTAAAAGACAAAGCTACCGGAATATTGTCACATTATTTATGTGCATTACAGAATAGAGAAAAACTCAAATATTTTTAATGTAAAATTAAATTGAATCAAATCAGGCATATTCAACAGTCTTTAAACTTTTCCTTAAAATGTGCAAAAATAATGTTATTTTTATAGAGTGGCCGTTTTTTTTGTTTTAACAAAAAGTAAAATATAACTATTTTGAATACTGCAGCCTTAAAAAAATCGCTGTGTTCACTTCTTTTAAATTAAAATTATCTCGTAAAGTTTGTTTTTGGTCAGACTTTTCGTAGCTGTAGCCCTTTTTTAACTTTTTTCGCAAAAATATGAAAACAAAATGTCGTAATTCGTCACTTTAGAGGGTTTTTTTTCTCTGAGAAATAACTCGCAGGGATAACAAAAACAAGAGTTAGATTCGCATACTGTAAATCATGTGCACCTCTAGTATCGAATTTCAAAATGAAAATTTTCGTATTTCAGCATTTAAAGTTATAAAAAAGGTCGACTGTTATAAAAAAATCGGACTAAATATTAGGATTACGAGGTAAATGATGATGGCGGTAATTTAAGGAGAAGGGATTTTTAAAAAATCTTGCAAAAGTCAGGGAATTTCTATAAGAGGCCCTTTAAATAATTGGCAAGGAAACAAATAAATAAAATAAATTTCTTTATACATTTGAAATTAGTTTATTGCGTTCATAAAAGATTCTATGTTAAAAAAGTTACAAGAATGAGGATCTGTTCTTTAAATATTAATTGGCAGGAAAAAATTAGAACAGTTTGACAATTAAGTTTTGTGGACATTCTGATATAATATTTTTGTCAGTAATTTATTTTCCTTGTATTTTTATTTTTTAGTTGCTTCCTCCTGAATAGTATTTTTTTGTTGCAAGTCTAATTATTTGGTTGAAAATTCAACTATTTATTGAAGAATCGCCCTTTTGCTTTAAAATGAATCCATTTTAGTAGAAACTTCATCTTCTTTTGAAAAAAGTGCAATTGTTTGTTATTTAAAATTTCAATCTTTTTGGGTTGGAGTATCTACTATTACGTTATTGGTCGAAAATTCATATTTTTTGTTTAAAAACTAGATTTTTTGTTGAAAATTAATTTTTTGTTAATAATTGATTTATTTTATTTCGAAACTTTTTTTTGTGGGCAAATAATGTTTGGAAGCTTCCTCTTTTTTCATTCAAAATGCAACTGTTTGCTTCAAAATCAATTTTTTCTTCAAATTTTTCAATTTTGGGTTGCAAATTGAACTGTTTAAAAAAAATTCTTTTGCCTTGAAAGTTAACAATTTAGAGGAACTTTCTTCCTTGACTGAAAAATCTTGATTTGTTAAAAATTAGTGTTCGTTTAGAAAATCCTTTATTTTAGTTGAAAGTTTATCTTTTAAGTGGAAAATTGATGTATTTTCTTGAAAAATTGTTTTCTTTTGTTGTGGTAGAAAATACTCTTGGTTAAAAATTCGTCTTGGTTTTAAAATTCATCTCTTTCGGCAGAAATGTCATATTTTTTTGGCATTATAAAAATTGATATTTCTTAAAAACAGCACTTATAAGGGATGGAAAAGTCTCAAAATTCCCAGAGAATTTTTTTCTTGTTATAAAGTGATTCATTGTATGATTTCGCGTGTATGAAGAACTTAAAAATTTCGAAGAGAGCAAGGGTCAATTTCCATTTCTCAACGTTTATATCTTTTTATCGAGATGTATTGATTTTTTAGGAACTAGATTTAAGTTCTCAATTTTCGTTTTAAATTCAACTAGTACATTTTCATTTAGGATAAGGATGCAAAAAATTAAGATAACCTAATTTTTTATTTTTAAGGGCAGGGGCGGCGAAACAGGTGTTGTAGGGGTTGAGCTCACAACACCTCGGCATTTAGGTGGTGTTGAAAACAACACC
>JAAAKG020207743.1:0-22872 GCA_010014905.2 Druon quercuslanigerum | reverse complement strand
TTGCTAGGCTAGTGTTCACCGCATGGGCCACCGAGGCTCTTCCAGAGTGCGAGGCGGGAATCGAACCCGCAAGCCGATAGAGTGGGTCCAAAGCCTGCGCTTTAGCCCCCACGACCACACGTTATATAAATTATTTAATTTTTTTAAACGTAGTCAACTAAAACCGTTTAATTCAGACCCAAAAATTTACATTTTTAACCAAAAAGGATAAATTTTCATCCATCGAAATTAATTTTGGACCAAAATAGATCAATTTTCTTTAAAATACATCACTTTGTAACTAAAAATGATAAAAGTTCTAGAAAATATAGAATAGTTAAAGTTTCAGTTAAAAAATAATTTTTAACCAAGAAAAAAAATTATTTTCCTACCAAATATTTCAATTTTCAACCAAAGAGAGGAATTTTTAATCAAAATTATGAATTTAAACAACAAAAAACATTTAACAATTGAGTTTACCTTTCAACCAAATAGTTGCATTTTCATCTGAAGGAGGTGAATTCTCCACCAAAAATATAATTATTCATATGTCAACCAAAAAATATTATAATTTTTAATTAAAAATAGTTTAATTCAAGGAGAAAAGACGAATTTTAAAGGGAATATTTAAATTCATTATTATCAATCTACTTTAAAAAATAAAAAATATAACGTTGTCAACCGAGTAGGGAAACTATGAGATTTCCAACTAGCATGAAGTTTCCGCGCGAGCGAGGCGTGCGCGGTAGCTACACGGAGAGAGGTTTGGTAGAGCCACTTGCCCAACACGTAAAATTGTCGCACCAATCGCACAATGAACAGCGCCACTTCTGTTTACTAAAATAGCTCCACTGATTCGGGAGAACCACTAACCCCGAACAAGCCGAACCGTTTGATCAACAGTTTAGAGCCATTCTGCACACGCGGTTCTTGCGGCACAGTTACGCTCTTGCGCAGCTTAAGACAATATAGTACCTTTATTTGGGAGCGGCTGATCTCCGTAAGTTCGGGTTAACCAGTGCCCCGAATCTAGAGTGGACGCCACACCAAACTAAATTGCAGCGACTCTCTCACAGATAGCGCGACGGTTGTACGTAAATTCTCTCCGTGTATGCGTGTTGGGACTCAACTACAGTTGCTCACTAGTTGGTTAACATATTATTTTTTTTATATTCCGCAAAAGGGAATGTCATTTCGGGACCTGGCTAGAAAGAACTGAATTTATCGGTACCACTGTCGATTGATGCAACCGCAAAAACACGTAGGAGAGATTGGACATTACAAAAAGCCAAAAAAGCAATATTTGTAAAGTTTGTTGGGTTAGCCCGTTATGTTTCACGACCATTCAAGTTTTATCAAACTCCCCGCGCAGGTATGAAAAAAAACATTACCAATTAACTTTATATCACAAGTTTTAAAAAAACAGGCTCCGGAAAAAATTGTATGACTTTTGAAAAAATTCCCTGACATTTCCAGGATTTTTCAGGTGTATAAAAATTCACTGAAAATCCTACATTTTGAAGGATAAACACGCTGTACTAGGTGCAGATGACACATTTTAACGTTGTATAACTTTCTCACAAATGCACGCATACTTACTTGTTGAACTTCAGTACTTTCTTAGTGGTCCAGTCACTTAAATCTCATTTTATGTTCTCAAAAGCGTTTCTTGCAATTTGTTGCGCTTTTACTTTGTATACGAACTATAATTATTATAGTATACTATATTATATATATATATATATATATATATACATATATATTTATATTATCTTATATTATATTATAAACTATATCATAGTATACTATTGTATCTCTCTGAAAATCTTGAATTAAATTGTTATTAAACTACAACACTTCAAATATAACTTTTACTAATCAGTGCCTGTATGATTGTTATTGAAAAATAATGTTTTCACAATATGTTTTCAGATAATCTTGGGAAGAATTGAGGAGACAAATTTCATGAAATAATCGAGGAAATAATAAATTCGGGAATATAATAACATGTTACCCAGTATATAATGAGTAAATCCTCTCATACATGTATTATATGCAATGAATAGTTTTATTGGATACAGAAATTATTCTACTACTGATTAAAAGTGCTTTGCTATGAAAGATGACGAAAGTAAACTTCAATTTGTACACTACGACCAAGAGTAAATCTAATTAAAAAATAATAAGAGAAACGTTACTTTCTAAAACATTAGAAAGAGTGAATTGAACTGGATATTCAGTGAAATCATTTACTGATTTGATTCAATGAGTCACATCTCGCTGCAAGCCAATAAACTGGCTCAATTTTTTTTACGGAAATCGAAATTCAGACTTGTTTGGAGATAAGTTTTAATCGAGACAATTAAGAATTGCATGGAAATAAGACGGTTTTCATGCTAAGATTAATACTCCATCAGGCTTAATTTTAGTCTTGAAATTATCATTTATGTTTCCTAATACATATATTTGTTATGCTTTCACATAATTTTTGCATAAAATTTCTTTTAAAAGACAATTTAATAAATATTAACGTTAAAAACAGGTTGTTAAACTTAGATGTTCAACTGAAAGATTTCTGGACGATAAGCATAAAACCGCATTTCTGAACTTAATGCCTGATATCTTAGACAAATTGAATTATTCGTTGTTTATTCTTATTTTAAGTCCTATGGTGACTAGTTTTTGGCCTATTTCTGAGATTCAATCGATACGTTTTTCTGCTTACTCAATTACACAAGAACGCCTATATAGGATCGACTGATTTAATCCTTTCAAGAATTGCCAGTCCGCGCAGTTTTACAGTCGTGCGATAGTGTGTGGCAGTGTCAACAATTAGTCGCCGCCAATTTAAGGTGCCAGGCAACCTCCGAAACTGTTCTTATATAGGCGTTCTTGTGTATTTCAATTTTATACATACATGCATATGATTTTAGATAACCTGAGCTATAATACAGCCTCTAAATGATTGAGAGGCGTGACCTAAGGGGTCAGGTTGGGAAAAGAAAGGGAGCGTGGCCTCTTCTAATTGGTCGCAAGATAACGTCTAATTACAAGAGCGATGGTAATTACAGAGAGTGGAGATATTTATGGGACATGTTCTGTTTTAATCGGTCGGAGAGCGTGGCCCGATTGTAAGAGGAGAAGCGTGTTTATTCTAGTTAGGCAAATGTCAACGAACTGAACCAATCACCATCTAATTACCCCCACTCTTGTAATTAGAATAAGCCTCTAGACCAATCAGGAGATTCCACTTCCCCTCTCTTGCCCCCATCCCAACTATTAGCCACCTCTCCGGTCCAGCTAGAAGCCGCGCTATATATCAGGTTATCTACTTATGATAAAATTAAAAACTATTTATTAATTGGTTTTAAAATTGTAAAATCATAATTTCAATCGGTTTAAGTGCACTACTTTTTGTGATGTAGTTTTTGGTTTCTAGTTTTGCTGATTCCCAATCACATTATAATGGCATTCAGTAAATTTAGCTCACCTGAAACTCAGAGACACTCTTTAACATTAGGGGCCGTCTACAAATTACGATTTCTCACGTTCGGGTGGGAGGCAAATAGACAATTCTTACGTAATAAAATAATGCAAACTAAATATGGTCCTATAAATCTAAAATTTATTGATTATTAAAACTTAATGAGTGAATTAGTCTAATTTTTAATAATCAAACGATATTAATGCGAAAAAACGATCAAAAGTGAAATACTAGTACTTTCTACTAATTTTTTTACGTTCTAAACGTACGATTTCTTATGTTGCGATGTATAAATATTAATATTCATTTCGAATACTTTCATGTACTATATCATTTTATGTGTAATGTACATAAATCGACTAATAAAGGTAGTGTTCAAAGTCAATAACGTCCTATTTAATATAAAAAATTATTACGTAAGATGGGGCGGTTACGAAAATCTTACGGCTCCTTACGTGAAGGGAGGGGGAGTCGAAAATGTGTAAAAAGACCCTTACATAAATTGTGGACGGCCCCTTATATAGTTTTTAACTGATCAAAAAATAAATTTCGAAAGCAGTAAACATATTATAACAGTATATATTCAGCATCTATTTTCGAATACGCATATGACACTAAAGATTGACTTATTTTATAATGCTCACATTAATAATAAGATATATTATTTGTTACAGGTAAACACCAAAATATACTTTATCATAAGAAATATGTTTTCCAAGCGACAGGCGTCTTTGCGACATTGTTACATCGTTACGACATCTTTGAGAAAACTTTACGACATCCTGTTTCCATGACGTTTAGGTATCTTTACGATATCGCAAAGAGAATGTCTGATCTGACGATGTCTTTACTATATCGTGAAGACACTGTAAGGGCATGGACGCTGGAGTTCGTAAAGTTGTATTATGTTTATTTCATTGTTTCTCTAATTTATGTCATTTTGAGAATTTATCCTAATGATTACTTATCAATCTTTCTTTTCTTATAAATTCTTTTAACATTTGATAGGGTTTATGTTTTAAAGGAATTATTTTTGCATGTAAATATTTTCTGAATTGTATTAAATAAGAGAGGAGATAGAGAGACTCCTAACCAGCAACGAATCAAAATCCCGACTCCACTCTACTCAATATCTGCGTCAAACAATTTCCACTCATCTTTTGACGTGACGCCGAAAGCGGATCCAGAAAAAATCTAGAGGGGGGGGGATTCAGTGCTTTACAATATATTTGAAGAATTATTGTGTCATTGAGGAAGGAGAGTCAAGCATTAAACTATTTTTTGAGCTCTGAGCATAAACTCGTGTAATGCATATATTTTCTCTTTCCGTACCTATATATCTCCAGTATTTGTGATTTTCTTTATTCGTAATATAATTGAATAATCTTGTTTTGTTTGTTAACGTAAGTCTAAAAAAAATGTATTTTGTCTCGTAAATCTTTTCTTTGTTTTTAATTGTAAGTATTTGCCATTTCTTTAATCATTAGGTCTCTTAATTTTGAAATAATAGTTTACCCAGCTAAAAATTCCTGTATCGGAACCTCGGAGGATCCTGCACATGTTTCCTTCGCCAAATACCTACACAGGAACCGTCAAGATTACCTGTACAGGAATTTTGCGCAGGAAACTATACATGATCTTGCACAGGACCCTACCCCAGAAACGAACCTCTGAATGATCGTGTATAGGTTCTTTTACAGGTTATTTTGCGAAAAACTGAGACACAGGTTCCTGTACAGTAATATGTATAGAATCCCTCATAAAAAGCCATGAAAGGAACCTTTGAAAGGATCTTTGACAGAAACATATAAAGGTTCCTTTCAAGAATGCGATCGCGGAAACTCATGTCGCTTTCATCTATAAAGTTGCCTTCCTTTTATTCCCTAGAAGATTCAACTCACCATCAAGAGAGCCAGGTCACTAGCGAGTCCTCGCGGATTAGTTCCTACGCAGGTTCATGCATAGGATCCTGAATATGTTCTTGTACATAAACCAACAACTCATTTGGCCTTTTCAGGGTACCTACCTATACAGGCTTATTCAAAGGTTTCCATGTATACAAGTTCTTTTGCAGGATTATGTACACATTGTACAGTTTATTTCTCTAAATTCCTGTACAGGAAGCGTAACTATTATCTGTACAGTTTCGTGTTCAGTTTCGTGTAGAGGAACATGTGCAGGATCCTCCAAGGATCCTGTACAGGCTTTTTCAGCTGGTTAATGTTTATTTGTAAAACTGCCTAATTATCTCATCAATTACGTGACCTTGTTCAGGTTTCGCCGACACAAAATCCCTCTCATTTAGAGCTACTCTTAAATAAAGCCTTTTCTTTAAAATTCTCAGGTTATTTGTTATTTAAATCTGTAACGAAAGAAAATTATGCATTAAATATTACCGTTTGTCTTTGATAATTTTCCCAGTGGCGTCTCCACAGGCGCCTTAAGTAAAGCACCCGACATATTGGTCTGATCCTTCTCTTGTTAAAATTTACAGATCAGAGAAAACGAACAAAAATCAAAGGTCAATTTTGCCTTGATTTTGAGTAGAATTTACTTAAAAACATGATAGTTTTATTACATATATGCATTTTTAGTTAAGTTTACTGTGTATCGGAAATATTTTTCACTATCTCCCAAAAAGGTAAAAGTTCCATTACATCCATGTGGTAAATGACAGTTATGTCAATAAATTGTGCCATCTTTCTGATAAACTATACCCGTCTTACATGGTACTTTAGAATGGGTAGAAGGTATATTCGATGCTGCTAGGTACCTACGCTTGCCGGGCCACATGGTACTTTTGAGTTGGCGGAACAGCGAAAGCAACGCTGGGTCTCAATAACGCCTCCTGTGTCACACAGTACTCTTGGCAGAAGTTATTAGTAGATTTGAGGCTGTCAGGTACCGGGATACATGCCATATGTTCAACTTTTTGAAACAGTATAGTGAACTAAACTACATGTTACTTTTGACCACGTCAAATGGAAAACTGAACA
This sequence comes from Druon quercuslanigerum, assembly GCA_010014905.2. Classification (NCBI taxonomy): domain Eukaryota; kingdom Metazoa; phylum Arthropoda; class Insecta; order Hymenoptera; family Cynipidae; genus Druon; species Druon quercuslanigerum. The sequence goes on along the minus strand of JAAAKG020207743.1, from coordinate 16,413 downwards.
CTAATTTATATGTACTTTCAGCTACTGTAAACAGTTATTTCTAATGTATAATAGGTAGAAGCAGCATTATCTATGAGGAACATGGTAATTCATACTATTTTTAGGAGAAAAATATATTATTATTTGACAGTGATATCTCACTTTGTACATTTTTATATTTGTATTTTATTTTAGTAAAATTACACTTTCATAACATATGCAAATATTTAGATCTATATGTCTAAATCGTAAGTTCTAATTTTCTAGCGCCAGTTCATCAATTATAAACTTATATTTCGCTGTGGATCAATGTAAAGTAATTTTACAAAATTGTTTATCTTAATTAATAACTTCCTAGATAGTCATTTAAACAAATCAATGTTTAAATCAATTACATTTTTCGTTGAAAAAAAACATATTTAGCATAAATATATATAAATCATTTGTCTCATTGTAGACAAACAAATTGTCCAAAATTGACTCCAGACGAGACACTTCCATGTAATTTCATCTTCATCTAATATTTCGAAAGCTTGAAAGTGTTCGTCGAAGTAAGCGTCTTCGATTTTGTTGTGACTAGGAGAACTTGATGGATTTCGTCTAAAATAATGTAACGGACCTTGTAAAATGTAGGCCCATTCTTTTACGGTATCATAATCACAGAAAGTGGCTTTATATTCTGGTCGCTGTACTTCAACCACTTCGCCACTCTGACGTACCCATTTACATCACTGGGTAAGCATGATGAAAATGATTCGAGGTTTAAGAGGGACGAAAGAGCGAATATCTTTGACAGTCCGTTAATGTACGAAGGGTACAACGACGCCTTATATATAAATCGACGAAATATTTTATGTTGGTTACTGTAAAAAAATTGAGGAATTAATTTTAGCTTCAAGATTTACGAAAATTATTTCAACATTTTTAATCTCTCAGCAAATTTGGTAACTTTCCTTTCGTTAGCTTTTCGACGTCTTGTAAAATTTTGGTGTCAATAGGACTTTCATTTCCGACAGCATTCGATATTCTCGGGTTTTAGGGGTTCTCTGTGCATTTATGAGAAAAATTATGATTCGGTCTCGCATCTTATCCCACTTTTCCTGCAGGAGTGAGCTTTTTCCAGGATACATGCGAGCAAAGTCATTTTTTAGCTGTGGAAAAAATTAATGCACATGATTAAAATATAATTTTTAAATTTTCATAATTAATTGTACTGCTTTTAAAGCATGAAATGAAAAATGTCAGAGAGAACAACGAAACGTACCAGTTGAACACCTGCGAACAGCGACAAACATCCTACCACGAATACAGAGAATGGTCTATGTCTAGACCTATTACCTGCCATGAACAAAGGTCATAGAACACCGAGAAATCGTTGATTTGTATTTGCGATACTTGAGACTTAATTTGAAGGACTGGACACATACATTAACCGTCAAATATTCTAACTCTAAATAAAACAATACAGCCTACATTAAAATTCTCACCTGAATATCAATCACACTCACTATGTAAGCAGATTCAAACTTTTTGTCACATATTCTATTAAAAAAAAGACGTTATTTCAAAAAATGATACATACAACAGGACAAATATTTCACTAAAGCTAGATGCCAACTGAAGCGTCGCTTTGAAGAAATGGCGTGGCAGAGTATTTGAAATTTGTTTTGCTAAATAATCAGGATACATTCAACTCAGATTCTAGTGACATGGACACGAGAGACTTGTGAAAAGTACCATGAAACAAGTTAAATTCTCTCTTAGGCCATAAGGCAGATTGTACCACTTGGAATAGAGTCAAATCCCTTAAAAGAAAGGGCAGCTTGTTTTCTGAAAAAGTGTCAATTATACTGCGATTTTCTTTGGAAAGTACCATACTATGTGAAAATGTTCGAGCGCCCGAAATATACAGGGAACAATTCACTTTGTCAAATAGGGTCTGGTATCTGCAACGGCCGGAATATTTCGCCATGCCATAGGGGAAAAGTACCATATGAAATAGGCAAAGCAACAAGGTGATATGATAAGAATATGATAAGAAATAATAAATTGCTTGTTATTAAGTATAATTTCACACATAATCTTCTACCATGTTTTCAAATAATTATATTTACTATGTGAGGATAGAGTTTTTTGCTTTTTGAAAAGTATTTTTCACTGTGTAATTAATATTTTCTTGTAATTTTCATGCACATTTTACATTTTTAAATAGTAAGTCCTTCGTTTTACCATGTGACATTGTAACAACTACAACGTTCTTAAAATCCATTTTTAAAGAACCTTGTCACGGCGTATATTATAAAAAATGTAATATTTTGAACTTGGTATTTATATCACGAATATAATTCATATCTAAATATTTTTTATAAGGTACCTGTCGCATATATTTGTTTTTTGGGATCATTCATTAAGATGTCCATAATTTGATGCATGCCGCTAAAAACGCACATATTTTTAAGTAATATGTTAAATATCAAATGACTAAAGTAAGTGTGTATTTAATATGTTAATTAGTATAGCACACATTTTGTGTTCACGTTTAAATTGAAATTAAATTCAGGAAGTATTCTACTTATGCACAAAATTCAGAGAAGATGTAAAGAGAACGGCATATTTTATATGATATGTTTATATCGCTCATGAACAACGATTAGATTGAATCCACCAGATTTTTGTTGCTTTATCATAGAATATGCTTATTATATTGACAACAAAATATTTGATTACATAATGTACACAAAATGAAAACTCACATAGATCAGACAGATAGACGTTCATCGATATATTTTTAACCCTTTCGCAACATTTTAGTAAAATATATTCATTTTCTAATTAAAAATCGGACGAATTTTACGTTATAGTGTAGTTTATTAACATTTTCATGAATTTTAATTTCCTAAATTATCCTTAAGTGCGTGTGATAGGTTTCATAATTATAAAAATGTATATATTATGTTATAATTTCAGGAACTACTTTAAAATAAATAAGATTTGTTGGGTCCAACTGAGCTTATGATTTGTCGAAATAATGAAATTTTATTAACTCTATTTTAGCTACCAACGTGGAAAAGGTTCAAAGGGTGAACCATGGCTGAAGATTGCTCAACATGGGATAAGTGTGGGCTGAGCGTGGTACAAAATTAGGCAAATCTTCCACCATAATCGTCCCATAGTTATGAAAAATGGCTCAATGGAACAAGTATTATATTTGACCTTACAACATTTTTTAAGATGGATGCAACTGACTTCTATTTTTTCACTTCTTTTTAGAGGATTCGTGGCAAAAAAAGTATCTATTTCAACTTGACAAGGTTTTTGAAGAACATTATTTGCTCGATTTTTCTAGAGAAATGTTCAATACAAATTTCTTTTTATTCCACTTTAGAAAATTTCAAAGGATGACGCAATTTACTCAATTTTTACCATTTTTCCAAAAGATTCGTGAAGAAATATTTCTGCTGAATTTATGAAGATTTGTTTGACTTACTCAATTTGTCTCGCCTTCTCAAGAGCAGGATAATGTACTTCTCAAATATTATTAAAAGATATCAACGTTTTAAGTTATTTATAATTCTTTCGACAACTGTTTTAAATGCAGAAATTTCTGCATATAAAAATATTTTGTTTAGAGTATTGTGGTACAAATTACCTTAAACTTAAGCTTGCGAAAGTTTTCAATAATTTTAAGAAGTAATGATTTTTGCAATTATATGAAAAAGAATCTAAGGTAAAATTAAGAAATTTCTTATTGGTGTAAGGCAAATTGAATTCGTCCCATTGTAGGTTTACAATAACCAAACAATATATGCATCTTTATTAAACTTTAGCAATTTTCATCCATAAATGTTCCACCGTAAAATTAGTTTATTTCGTATTCAAATTAAATATTATTATTATACAAACCAAAAAGGAGCTCTTTCTTCAGCAAAACCCTAAAATGAGAAAAACATTAGTGAAGATTGTAAGATCCCGACGAGGAAATATCAACTTTTGAACTAGTGTCGGGGGTTGCTTTAAAATAGCCTTGGACTGTTTTCGGGGTAATCGAAAAGTTAACGTTTGTCCCACTGTATTTTTAAAATAAGAAAATAAGAGCTAATTTTTTAATATAGCACTAAAATGAAACAGACGAAAGTGAAAGTTGCAAAAATCCGATGAGGAAAAATAAATTTCTGAACTAGGGTCTTTCAATCCCCGTCTAATATTGGCTTACATTAGTGTTATATTTTTTCGAGGTCCACCCAAGCTTCTCTCATTTTATTTTTATACTAACTAAATAAGAACTATCTCTTTGATTTAACAGTAAATCGAGACAAACTTTAATGAAGATTGCAAGATCGAGACGAGGAAATATCAATTTCTGAACTAGTCATGCAATCTTCGTTCCCAACAATATCCGCACAATGTGTACTCGGTTTATTTTTTCATCAACAATCGTCTCTAATTATGTCCTACTAGCAATCCATCTATCACATTCAAATAATATGCGCTCCACATCATCCTCCTTATCGGGACAATAATCGCATGCTACTCGTAAGGTTCATCTTGTTTAGACTGTCGCTAGCTTTTTCCTATATTTTCCAAGCCTTAGAGCATATGCCCCGATATCAGCACCATATAACATAATTCAATGTATGACACTCATCAGGCCTCTGCACTTGCTGCTCCTAGCATCATCATCTAGGTTTGGCATTATCCTTAAGACCATAGCCACCATAATAGATTTAATGCTTTCAAAATTATTCATTTTGATAAAAAGAGATATTCCGGGTTCCAATCGTGTACAAAACTACGAATTTTGCCGACGTTTCCCGAAATATATTTTTTTTACTATAGCCACCATACTTGCTGTTGTATCTGTTGCTGCTTGTTTCTGTACCCAAAACTTGAACTTTGCACCCAGAAGTACCCCTGGTTCATTAACCACCTAACAGAAACAATTTTCTGTCCCTGGAAATCAACTATGGTAAGGCATCCAGTCACCATTTTGCCTTAGGATCCGTTGGACTTTCCTTCTGGCTTCCTCTTTATCTCTTGCGATTATAAATCCAGCGCGATCGTCAGCGAGGCACAAAAGTTTGGTGTTCATCGGCAAAACCCGTTTTAGAACGCCCTCATATACCACATTCCATAAATCTGGTCCTAGGGCCGATCATTATGCCACACCCGCGGTGACCTCTTTTGTTTTGGGGCCTGCTGTTGTTTTGAAAATCAACTGCCTATTTCTCAGATAGTCATTAATAATTCGCAACAGGTACTGCGGAACTTTTTTCAATCGCTAATTTGAGCTGTTTTCTTGCTGCTTTTTATTCAGCTTTTATTGTAGGAGGTCTTCCAGTTTTGTGTCCCTTTGAGCTTTGCACCTTAATTTATAGAATTGCTTTCTAATCTGCCCAATTTCGTTATTCCAATATTACACTGGATAGCTTCGGTGCCTAAGTTGTCGTTTGGGCACAGATAGGTAGCATGCTCTAGTGATATTATCCATGATTTTACGTATTAGAGCTTCCACTTCCTCTCTGCTTCGAGTTCTCGGTCCGATTAGGTTTCTCACAGACTCTCTAGATGACGCATCAATGCAAAAACTCAAATGCTGATGGTCACTATCTGTGTACTCTTCCAACACCTGCCAGTCTACAACCCTGGTCGCTATTCCCAGTGTAGCAAGGTTGATGGTGATACTGCCCCTGCAGCCAATTATTCTAAATATCGTGATGGTCCCTGTATTCATGGCGGTCATATCCATTCTTGCAGCCATTTCCATGGCCTCGTTTCCACGCTTATCTGGCTATGTCATCCTCCACTCCTGAGATTTAGCATTATATCCCCAGCAACAACATGTTCCCCTCAAAGCCACGAGTGATATCTCCGATTTCAGCAAGCTTCTGTCGGAAAATCGCAATGTCGTCATTATAGGAGAGAGATAGCAGCTGACGAAGGTCAGATTGTCACTCCAAACGCAGACATAGCCATTCCCCTTCCCCTTTTTAGTTACTGGGATGTTATCTGTATTTATGATCCAGATCCCTGCAGTGCCAAATTCGATAGTAAAGCAGTTAGAGTATTTCGGATTATCGTACTGCTCATTTATGATATATAAGTCAGCCTTTTTTCATTCTCATCATTTATGATTGAGCAAGTACTAGAATTGTCAGAAATTTGACACCACAGTTTTTCAACGGATCTACACGTTTCGGGACCACCTGATTCCGAAAATCAAGTTTTTACGATGGCGTCTGTCTGTCCGTCCGGGGTTCCGTCTGTAAACACGATAACTCTCGAAAAAATGAACGAATCAAGTCGATCTTTGGCACACTTTATTTAGGTCTTAAAAGAGAGGACGAGTTCGTTAGACAGCCATTTTTAATGAACATTCAAAAAGTGAGCGCACTTTAAAAATTTTTGAGACCACTTTTTTCTGAACTTGAAAATTCTATGTACGGATAATTATAATATTAGAAAAAATACGTAAAAAATCTGAAACAAGACTTGTAGGATATTTTTCTTTATCCATAAAAAATAATATGAAAACAAAATCCTATTCTTAGCATAACAACGCGAGATAGAGAAAAATGTCTAAAGAAAGGATTTTAGTTTTTTTATTTATTTTAAGGTGGTTCAGAAAATATGCATTTACAAATGTCCTTTAAACATCGAGCGCGCAGCGCGAGTGTCACGTTGAGAATGTATACCTCAAAGCCAACAGAGCTTTGAGCAACTTAATCTTTACCTAAACTTGATTGAGTAGAAAATTCAGAATATGAAGACGTATATAAATACTGCGATAAGTATCCGAGCGCGAAGTGCGAGGTAACATCTTATCGAGCGCGAAGCGCAAGATGTAACAAACGCGCGCCCTAGGCGCGCTCAAACTTGTGACCCACTTTGAAGGTGAGATCCTGTGCTAGCTCGGAGCGCCTCATATTCCCTTGCATCACCACTGCCGTCTCTTTTTCGTTGTCCTACATTTTGCAGATATTTTGCAGCTTCCTAATAGGTTGTGCACTTGCAAAATCCCGAGGCAAGATCTTCACTGCTCCCATCTTCCCTTTTCGCACAAAGGTGTCACAACCTATTTTGATGCGAACCTACTTTTGAATCATAGCGGCCAATAGAGCGTCCTGCTCTATTGCCCCTGTAACTATTTTTGAGAGAATTATCCTCATCTTACCTTCTTTATCAATCCCAAAGAAATCTTTGATCGCTTTCTTAACCTCCTGAACTTCCGTAGCCGAATCAAGGTCTGGAATCTCAATTTAAGCTCTAGGGGTAAGCTATCGCACCTATCCTTGCCCTCCTGTTGCCGTTTGTGGTGCAACTTTAAATTTTGCTTTATTCTCGGTCGTCGCGCTAAAGTTCTACGAGTATGTCACCCGGGTTGGTATATCTGATGACCTTCATTTTTACGTCCATTTCATCCGGATCCACCTTTTTCCTTATGTGTTTTAGAACATCTGCATAGTTCTTGCCTTCATATGGTTTTATAAGTTCGGTTTATAAGGTTTTAAAAGGTTTTATAAGGTCAGACTATCTTACCCCTTGGTTCCCTGCGTTCGTCTCGCCTTTCGAGATTCGTCTCTGTTTTCCGGCTCAATTCGTCGTATTGTACCTCCTCTAACTTCAGTCCACATTACTTTATTTTCCTTGGGCTTGTTGTTGTTTGGTTCGAAACCTATAGTTTCCTCAGAGCTAGGTCTGAGGTTTCCGGTGCTCTTCTTTTTTGTTTCAGGTGGGTTCTGGCTGTTTTCTGCCAGTAAAATCCCATCAAGTTGGCTCACTTATTGTAACTGCTACATAGTGGCATTTCCTTTTACCTGCAGATCCTTCTACTAACTGTTCCACTTGGATCTTATTTATTTTAGTATTTTCTAAGTACATTTTTCCCCCCAATCCATTCTGAATATCTTTCTACTTCCTGTACCTACTGCAGATTTCCTACGGAAACTTCACTTTATATCGGACTAGTAATAGGAACTTTTTCTCCTCCTTCTCATTGTCCTTTTCTGTTTTTAGCCCCACTGCCCAGAATACTTGACCCGAGCAGTTCCTTCGTCGAACCATGTTATGTTGCAGCCTTTGCTGTTTTTTCAGTCTCATACTTCACGGTCATTTGTCCCCTTTTATCGGATTCAAGCAATCTAAGAAGGGGGGGGGGGGCGAAAAAACTGGGAACGGACATACCCTCGAACCGTAGTCCTATCCCAGTTCCCTGGGCCCAGCCTTCGTTTAACGGGTTCCGGAATGCACAGACGAACCGGACTCGCCCAGCACTGCAAATTCGGAGCTCTGCAGCCTCCACAGTATTATTATTATTACACCTATAGTCCGCGAGTGGGTTACATTATTCATAGTTGAATTTATAAATAAAATTATGTTTTATTCAATTAATCAACACCAAAAGTAGAGATCATAAGAAAGGCTTAGGTCGTGTTGACTGGGTAGTAGGAGATCGCGATTCTCGCAGAAAAAGGCCGAGACTTAACCGCGTTGCTAGTCCAAGCCAGAGTGCCCGGAAAACTCCTCAGCAAAACAGCTTCCACTCGGGAAATTGCTGAGGAATCCAAAGTCCCTCTCATAAAGTCCGAGGGAGAGAGTAGCTAGGACCGAGGACACTTATTGTGGGACCGACGTGCATTTTTGAAAAGTAAACTTATTTACTTTAATAGGGTTGACCGTAATAAAAGTAATGGTCTTGTGCGACAGCAGCCCAGGCTTAGGCTTTAATGCGTTTGGAGAAAGTGGACAACTTCTGCCAAGCACTACTCCGACCCAGATTGCTGATAAATATCTCTAGGAATCAGCCCAAGTGAAAATCCTCACAAAGTCTTTATGTGAGGTTTCCCATTTGCGTCCATTAGTATCCTAGGTCTTTTGCTTCAGTCGTCATTGACTCAACTGACACTTTTTATTAACTATTTGCCGCCATACTTTTCTGCCTTCTTATGTCTTTTCTAACTAGGGTCTCAACCACACATTCTAACCATTCTTTCCGCAGTCTACCTCTGGGCGTGCTGCCATTCACTTTACCATGATACACTTGTTTCGTTAGTCGTTCATTTGACATTCTCTCAACATGCCTGAGCCATATTAATCGATTTTTTTCGCATGTGTCAACTAGTGTCTCTTCTGCACCACCTTCATTGAGAATTATCTCGTTATTCACTTTGCCCATCATATTAAAACACAGTTACAAATTTCAGATAAATTACACACAAAAATAAATCAATAAAAACATTTTTCAGAACCACCACGTCTATGCAAGTGGAGATACGAAAGTAAATTAATAAAAATATAGGTAAAACAGTAATATCTGTTCAAGTTAGACGTAAGTAAAACAAGACTGTATCAAAACACATCCATACGCTACCGCAGCTGAAGCGGATCCGTTGGCTCACTGTCGTGCTACGTCATTGCAAGATACACCCATGCTTCTCCCGTTGCATTTTTATATTAACAAGTTAAGAGCTAATTCTGCAATATAACAGTAAAATAAGACAAGCGTTAGTGAAAATTGCAAGATTCTAACGAGGAAATGTCAATTTCTGAACTAAAATCGTGCAATCTTTGTCCACGGTTGTCAATCTACATGTAGTGTTATATTGATCAAACAGTGTCTGTGTTTGTATCAGAGTCTAACCATATTTACCCATTTATATCCCTGCGTAAACTTCATGCGTTTTATATTGAAATTGAAACTTCGATTATTTCGACACTGAAAAAACGATATTCTAATTTTAAGAAATTCCCACTAACTTGAAGAATGTTTGTAACTTAAATAGGCGCCAAGAATATGTTCTTAATGTAAGATGGAGGCCCTTTTACCATAAGAATATATATTCTTGTCTATATGATGAAAGATATTTAATTATTTGTATGTTGTACTTACCACTTTTCTTTAGAGTGAAACACTCTCAATGTCCAAAACAGCAAAAAAACTGCTCTGAAAGCACGTGGCACGAAGCAATTAAAGAAAATTGTTAAACAGAGCAAGGCACATTTTCCTTTGCGCATTTCCTCTTCCCCAATAATATTCCCATTTTAATAATATTTTCTTCCTTTGGTTAAAATATGGTGAATGATTAGTCAAGCTTGTCCCATTGCATTGTTTTGCCAAGCAAATAAAAACTACTTTCTTATAAAGGGAAAGAAGAAGATAAGAAAAGAATAGGGGAAAGGGTGTAAAGCCCTGCTGGAAGTAAAAAGATCTATTTCATCTATCTTTTTGAATAATTTTGAATCTGTATCGCAGAAAGAAATAGAGAAAATGTATCTAATTCTAACATCTTCTCGTCGATCTCAACCTATCCTCTTCATCTATCCAAGTCAATCTCTATCAATCAAAATTTCCCGTCAATCTTTTTCAATCTATTTTTCAATCTTATTGTATATTTATCTTTTTCAATATCCTTTTATGTATTTCATCCTATCCTTTATCTACTCATATCAATCTGATTCTCTGTATTATTTAATCTAAATTCCCGTCTATTTTTTTCAATCACCTCGTATCCATCTCATCATATACTACATCTATCAATGCCTATCTTTTTCTATGCCCTGTCATTCTGAATTTGCGTTTATCTTTTTCAATACCCTTTCGCTATTCTATCCTTTTCTATCTACGTCAATCTTTTTTTATCCCTTTGTCAATTTAAATTCACGTCTGGTTTTTTAATATCATCTTGCCTACCTCATCGTATCATACATTTATCAAGGTTTATATTTTTCTGTCTATTTTTGAGTCTAAATTAAGTCGATTTTTTCTAATACCTTTTTTGCTATCTTAAACTATTCTTTATCTTTCACGTTAATATTTCTCTATCTTTCGTTGAATTTAAATATCCATCTTTAGTTCTCAATCTCCTCTTCCTCATCCCATCGCATCATACATCTATCAACGTCTATCTGTTTCTACCTATTATTCAATCTAAATTCCCGTCTATCCCTTTCAATGTCCTCGTCTTTATCTCATCCTATGCTATATCTATGAACTTCTATCTTTTTCTATCTCTTTGTCAATCTCAATTTGCCTCTATCTTTTTCATTCCTCTCTTCTCTATCTCATCCTATCCTACATCTATCTACGTTTACCTGAAGGTTTTGTCGCCCAGTAGCTGACGGTAAAAGTAACCAACAAGTGAGGGGCTTGATCGTATAAGGGCGTATAGAATTTTCTCGTGCGAAATCATAGTCCCCTGGAGGCTTCAAAACAAATTTTGGATTAAAAATTTTTGAAGGACATATCTGGATATGAACTTTTATTGTGCATATTTTTTCCTCTAGGCAAAAAGTTGTAACTTTTTTAGTTTTCCAAATAAAACCAAAAAACTGACTTTTTTGGAAAACTTGACTTTAATCCGTCTTTCAATTGCTTTTTTTGAACATTTTTAATAAAAACTTTAGGAAATGTGCTTTAAGATGTCCTTCGATGGAAAATATGATAGGAAATCAAAACCGTTGTTTTCAACAATTATTAATAATTTTTTTCTGATGCTCGGCGCGAATCGATCACTTGTAACTTCCAGCGTTTCGTTTAGCGAGGGAATTTTGAACAGGCAAATACTTCTCGCGTCAAAAATTCGGAGAAGGGTGTAATAAAATTTTTTGGAAAGTTTCAGATCAAAATATTTATTAGTTTAGGAGTAGTTGTGATTTTAGTGAACGTCAGCGCTGGAGTTTTCGAGCTTACTATGCACTCTGCTGCCCCATGTTCTCTCGCTAGAGTTTTTCCTTATAATATGTTCTTATGAAATTTTGTAGTGAATAACAGTTAAACAAAAATAAGTTAACAAAATATTCATGAATTTTATTTTATTTTGAATGTATTTTTCCGGTTTCTTTAGACTTAAATGTAGGATACTTTAATTTACACCCAATGTTTACACCGACATTCAGCTTAAGTCGTAAGCGACGTTGAACATGCATTTTGAAAACAAACCTATGCACAAAATAAGAAGTACACAGTATTTGCACATCTTGTTATACTTTCCATGCAATTGGGTGTCGACATCTGGCATGTCTTTCCAGTTCGGGGTCGTTCAAATTGTCAATGAGACCGTAATTTTGGAATGTATTCGCAGAAAAAGAAGAAGCTAGAACGCCCAGAAGCTGCAGAAGAGTACATTAAATTAATAAGAAACTCTCGAGATCCTCCATTCATAATGGTACAGTGTGGTGATGACATTTTGAATGATTATGAAAAATCATTAAAGAAAACTGTATCGCATCCTAAAGGTATGAAGATAAGTAAAGCTTATGTAATTCACTATCTGCCAAACGGAAATGTTGACATTTTTGAGAATCACTAAAATCATAACTACTCCTAAATTATTAAATATTTTGATCTGAAACTTTCCAAAAAAATTTTATTATACCCTTCTCCGAATTTTTGTCGCGAGAAGTATTTGCCTGCTCAAAATTCCCTCGCTAAACGAAACGCTGGAAGTTAAGAGTGTTCGATTCGCGCCGAGCATCAGAAAAAAAATTAATAATCATTTTTGAAAACAACGGTTTTGAATTCCTATCATATTGTCAATCGAAGGACATCTTAAAGCACACATCCTAAAATTTTCTTTAAAAATGTTCAAAAACTGAAACAATTGAAAAACGGATTAAAATCAAGTTTTGCAAAGAAGTCAGTTTTTTGGTTTTATTTCGAAAACTAAAAAAGTTACAACTTTTTGTCTAGAGGAAAAGAGATGCACAATAAAATTTCACTTCCAGATATGTCCTTAAAAAATTTTTAATCTAACATTTGTTTTGCAGCCTCCAGGGGACTATGATATCACACGAGAAAATTCTATACGCCCTTATACGATCCGGCCCCTCAAGTAAGATCATTTTTCAGGCCTATAAGTAGAGGCCCGGCAAACCATATTGCCAAGTTTTTTTATTGATTCCCTATCACGGAAAATAGAAAAATGTTGAAAATTATAATAAAAAGAGAGAATGAAGTACAGAAAAAGGTAAGGGTCCTTGCTTACGAAAGATAGAGAAAAATATTGAATACGAACGAAAAAGATTAAAATTCATAATAGATATAATAAGTTATAAAAAAAAGATAAGAGTCCTCGGACACGAAATGTAGAGAAAGAGTTAGAAAACTATTGATATAGGGTATAGAAAAAGATAGCGTTTTAGGGATGGAACCCAGTGCTGAGTAAATCACTTTTTTTGAGTAATAGTCATTTGAAGGCTTAAAGTGTTCTACGTGAATAATCTTAAAGACGTTATTGTAAAAAAATTGCTGTGCCTTGCAGGCTGAAAAATGTAAAAAAGAAAGGAATTTTGGGCAAATTGGGGAAGAGTCAAGTTTATAGCAATATTTGTTATTCAAGAGGCAATGGGAAAAATTCATAAATATAAAGAAAACATTTCTAAACAAATTGTAGTTAGCAAATTTGAGAAATAACAAAAATTGTTTCTTAAAATTACAAAAATTTGCAAGTGTACTATCTTCAGTCCTAATGAAGATATTAAAACTATTAAAACTCCACACTGTAATGGAAATGCTCTATAATTATTTACAATCTCATGGAAGCATGTAATTGTTTTTTCTTTCGTTAAAATCGCCATAGTTTAGACATTTTTTTATTCAGAAAACAAGGGGGCGCCTCTTTTATATTGCGATTTTCACGAAAAGAAAACTATCACATCTTTCCTGAAGATTGTAAATAAATACAGAGCCTTTATGTTGCAGTTTGGACTTAAAATCGCTTTAATAACTTTATTGGGACTGAAGATAGTATAGTTGTACATTTTTGTAATTTTAAGCAACCATTTTCATTATTTTAAAAATTGTTTAAATGCAATTTTTTTCTAAATCTTTTCTTCATGTTGGCAATTTTTTCCAAAACTCTGAAGTGAACTCTTCTTAAACGTGCCCGAAATTCTTTACTTTTTTTACATTTTTCAGTCTGCAAAGCACCAAAATTTGTTTAAATTAACGTCTTTAAGCTTGTTTACGCAGAATACTTTGAACTTTGAAATTTCTATTAACTTATTACACTAGCATTTTTTTGTCTGAATTATTAAACTTCAAACCCAGATGCCCACCATTTTCTCTGTTACTAGTTACAGCTACCAGATTAAGTAACTTAAAATCACTTGAAAAGTTATTTTATCACTTCTTTAATTTTATAATTTAAAAATCAAAATAATTAAGATGATGATAATTCATAAAAACTTAATTTGAAAAGAATTAGATATTATTTAATGTATGTCAAAAATACAAAATATATTTTGGCAAGTCAGTAACAATATACATTTATAATAATAATATAATAATAAGAAATAATAACTATAGCTTCAATTCCTACACTTTAAATTAAAATATTGCATTTTCAACAAAATAGACGATTTTTTAGCAAAATATTTTTATTTTCAACGAAAAATATTGTTACCAGAATACCAGTTGTATTTTTAACCAAAGAAGTTGAGATATTTTTATCGGAAGAAACTAATTTTCAAACTAAAAAGAACACTTTTGTATAAAAGAGTTCAATTTTCAAGCCAAAAGGATGAATTTTCAATAAGAAAAGTTAATTTTCTACCAAATTTTTTGAGTTTTCAATCTAAAGAAATAAAACATTTGAAAGAAAAAGAAATCAATTTTAAACTACAATTATGAACCGTCAATCACGCAAATAAATTTTTAAGAAGGTATGATTTTTAAAATCAAAAATAACACTTTTCAACAAAAAAGTTGAGTTTTCAAACACAAAATACGTATTTTCAACGTAAATTTACATTTCGTACAAAATACATGAATTTTCAACCAAAATAGATGAATTCTCAACGATTTTAAATTGAATTCACGCACAGTTGAATTCTACAAAAAACTCATTTTCAACAAAATAACTGAATCCAAAATAGTTGAATTTTCAATAAAAAAAGAATTTTCTAAAAAAAGCACTTTCATTTTCAAGCCGAATCATCAAGCAAAATAGATGAATTCTCAAGAAAAAAATAAAAAAATTTTAAAAAGAATTTCATTAAAAATAAATAGGAATAAAATAACAAAATTAAAATATAATAGCTTGTATTGTTTCAATTAAAAAAGATTTTTATTTAGAGGCAATTACAGTCGAATTTAATCTAAAAATACAATTTTTCAACGAAATAACGGAATCATCAACCCGAAGAGATTTAATTTTTAACCAGAACTGACCCATAAACATCTCTAAATAGGAGATATTTGATATTAGTTATTTGTAACAAGTAAATAAGTGACAAGTAACTAACTAACAGTGATGCCAATTGACACGTGGGAAATACCTATGCAAAAAAGCAAGTTCTCCCGAGAAGGAAATTCTTACGCGCTGGCGATCAAAAGGCGATTCGCTCGAAACGCCGTCGTTTTAGTTGGCCCCTGAATCATATTTTTTTCAGGTCGAATTTTAATTTTTCAATAACATATCTCATTATGAAAGTTTATTGCGCATATTTTTATATTGGAATATGTTATTAAAAAATTTTTAATTGACCTGAAAAAAAATATGACCCAGGGGCCAACTTAAACGACGGTGTTTCGAGCGAATCGCCTTTTGATCGCCAGCGGTTCAATTAATAGTTCTTTCCATTTGTATTTAAAAAATAATCGTTTTGAAATTTCTCTTAATAGTTTCTTTTTAAAAAAATTTCCACCAGGGGTACATTGATGTCAAGTAAAAGTTAAAATTTTAAACGAAAAACTTTCGCTATTTATTTCCGTTAAAATCAAGGAAAGTGCCTGGGTGCACAATAAATGTAACGACTCGTTAATGCGAGTGATTACACGGTGTCTTGTCACAATAGAGAAACCAAGAAGAAAGAACCAATTTGATGCACATGGATAAGAATTTATGCTTTGTTGAATTCAAAACCACCTTATAAAATAACGAAGCATCCTTAAAACTCGCGTATTCAAGAATTTCAAACCTTTGCCTCGTCTTCACAAAAATCTAAGTTATTTAGAGAAATTAAAATTAATTATCTCTGCTTCTATTCCCTATTTTTAATTAAGGCTGTGGATCATTTAATTTATATTTCCCACGATGTTTTGTGCTAAATATTTGGTGATTTTTGCGATCGTATTAAGTGGTGCTTTTGCACGAAATAATTGGGAATTGAATATCGAAAGAGAAGGGAAAAATTCAGCTGGAAATTTGCTAGTTCAAGTTGCAAAAGAACTTGTTCAGCGATCAGCTTCAACGAGTCAGGTAACATTATTATTTAAAAAACAAATAAATCTTTTATTATTGTATATTTAATCGCTTAATTGTTTCTTATTATTAATCATTTTTCAGTAAGTAAAGATAATCTATTTCTAATACTTTTAACATTACTAGAAATATATATATAATATATAGGGGCCGTACTTAAATTACGTAACAGATTATAGGCCCAAAGACACCCCCCGCCCCCCCCCCCCCCCCCATCACCAAAAACACAAAAAAC
>JAAAKG020207732.1:0-10041 GCA_010014905.2 Druon quercuslanigerum | reverse complement strand
AAAAAAAAGCTTTGAAGAAATTTGGAAAGATTTGGAATACTTTAGTGTATTTTAAATTATTTAAAGAAATTTTGAAGGTAGTTTAAGGATTTTTAAGATCTTGGGGTATTTTTAAAACTTCCAAGAAATTTTTTAGAGCTTTTAAAAGTGTCAAGGGATTTCAAAAGATTTCGAAAGATTAGAAAAATGTAGGTTATTATTAAAACGTCCAAGGAATTTCCAAGAGCTTTAAAAAGTTTCAAAATATTGCAAAATATTTTGAAAGACTTCAAAGAATTTAAAATATGTTAAGGTTTTTAATAGAATTCAATAACTTGAAGCCACTCGAAAGGATTGAAAAGATTTTAATGTATATTTAAAAACTCTTTTCACGAGCTTTACAAAATTTCTGAATATTTCAAGAGATTTTGAAAGACTTCAAACAGTTTTAAATACTTTAGTGTTTTTTTTTTAAATTGTTAAAAAGATTTCAAAGCTTTTAAAAATTTCAAGGCATTGCAAAAGGTTTCAGGGTTTTTTAAAAATAGATTTCCGATTTGATGTGTTTTAAAAGAATTTAAATGCTTTTAGGCTATTTTTTAACAACTCCAAAGAACTTTCAAGAAATTTAACATGATTTGAAAATATTTCAAGAATTTGAAGGTATTTTAAAGTTTTCAAAGAACTTAGTGTATTTTTAAAACTTCCATTAAATCTTAATGAGCTTTAAAATGTTTTAAAATGCTTTAAAATATTTTAAGGGGTTTCGAAAAATTTCAAAGGATTTTAAATATTTTAGGGTATTTTGAAAAAATCCTAGGAATTTGAAAACCTGTAAGGTTTTAAAATATTTTCAAATATTTCAAGGTATTTCGAAAGATTTCAAAGAACCTGAAACATTTTAGGATCTTTTACAAGTTTTATAAGTAATTTTGAATTTATTTGAATTTTTTAAATGGATTTCAAAGAATTTTACAATTTTTTAAAATATGTAAAATTGTTACAAGGGATTTTTAATAGATTTTAAGAAAATTTAAGGTATTACGGAGGATTTTAAAGATATTATTGTATTTTTATAACTGCCAAAGAATTTTCAAGAGCTTTTAAAATGTTTTAAAATTATTCAAAAGATTTCAACAAATTTGAATGATTTTAGGGTATTTTGAATGATTCCAAAGTATTTTAAATAGATTTTATTAATTTGTTTTAATTCCAAAGGCCTTAGAGGATTTTACGATATTTAAGTAAATTCCACGGAAATTTCAAGAGCATTAAAAAATGTCAATGGATTTAAAAATATTTAAAAATATTTGAAAAAATCATTAAATATGAAATAAATGGATTTTATAAAAGCATTTTTTGATTAATTATTCATGATAAGACGCAGCTTTTAATAATAGGTGTTTAAAAAACAATTTTCAAGAAAATGTTTTTTTTATAAATGGCGTTTAAAAAAACAATTATACAAGAAAATCTTGGATTGTCAAAAAGTTACTTTTAGAGAAATAATAAAAAATGTACGCCGCGACATAGTGCGAACATATTTGGATTCCTTCAATTCACTTCAATTTTTGGAATTCCTTAAATTCTTCGAATTTTTTTATATTAAAGAAATTTAAATGAGATTATTTATTATTATTTTTATTATAATTTATTATTGTTATTATTTATTATTGTTATTATTTTGACTCTGTTTAGTGCAATTCACTTGAATTTGATTGTAACCCACTAAAATTCAATTGAATTTTCTTTAATTTAATTGAATTATTTTCCATTTTCTTATATTTTTGTGAATTTCCCTGTATTCTTCGGAATTCGCTTCAGTTCCACGATTTTTGATTCAATTTCTCATAAATAATTTAAAATTTTTGTATTTTTGTATTCTTGATTTTGGGCGTAGGTGAAAATTGTTAGTAATTAACCCTTGTGCCATACCTTATACATATATAAATAATTTTTTTATTTCTTGGAAAACTTTGAATTGTTAACTATAATTGTATTGAATATTTAAAAAAAATTTGTACAAAAAATGAGATCTCACAAAAATTCTTTTAACCGAATGTGTATTTTATTTTTTAAGAATTTTGTATGCAATGGATCCATTTTCGATAAAATGTTCGATAAAATCCTTATGAAGTTTGACCTGCTGAATCCGAATCCGAAGTCAAAAATATCAGGTTCGCTCGTGTTTTATCCCTAAACTCAAAAAAAATATCCGTAAAAAGGCGGCTTATGGACAAATTCCAAAAATAAAAAAATAGTTTGCCCGGCGGTCTAGAGCAATGTATCTTTATGTATTTTGGCCCGCTGAATCCGAATCCAAAGTCAAAAATAACAGATTGCCTCCGGTTTTAACCCTAAACTAAAAAAAAAAAATCCGTAAAAAGGCGGCTTATGGACAAATTCCAAAAATAAAAAAAGTAGTTTGCCCGGCGGCCTAGAGCAATGTATCTTTATGTATTTTAGCCCGCTGAATCCGAATCCGAAGTCATAAATATCTGACGTTTCTGCCAGCCTCTCTGATATTTGTGACTTTGGATTCGGATTCAGCAGGTCAAAATAAATAAGAATTCACTACTCTGATTCTCCGGGCAGACCGCTTTTTATTTTATTTTTTTTTAATTTAGCGGAAAACCACCTTTTTTAAGGGAGTTTTTTTATGTTAGTGTTAAAGCACGAGTCAATTTGATATTTCTGACTTCGGCTTCGGATTCAGCGGGTCAATAGATAAGAATGCACTGCTCTTGTCTGCAGGGCAGACCGCTTTTTATTTTTTTCGAATTTGGCGGAATACCGCCTTTTTAAAAGAGTTTTTTGATGTTAGTGTTAAAATACGAGCCAATTTCATATTTCTGACTTCGGCTTCGGATTCAGCAGGTCAAAATACATATGGATACACTGCTCTGGTCTGCCGGTCAGACCACTTTTTTTGGTTTGAAAGAATTTGATAGAATAATCTTTCCATCATTTGTTTTTTCTTCAAAGTTTATCAAGTAAAAAAGTTTTTCGATACCTTGTCACTTGCATCGAACTTTCCTTAGTTCCAAATCTAGTTTTAGTCTCTCGTAAATGCGGGAAGGTAGGTGACCTCAAAAAGTATCGGGAAAGGGCGTCGTTGAAGTTCGATCGAGACTCGATTTAACTTCGAACTTCGAATGTTAGACCATCTGTTTCGATATTCAAACTTCGTCAAATGTTAAAATCAGTGGCAGGGAGATCGCAAACTTTTCCTCATTTTACAGCTCGGCTCTCATACATAACTATTCTACAAAATTAGATTTAATTTATTACTTTTCAGAATTAAGTTTAGGTTCCATTTTATTTCAAGGTGTAATTTAGTCAGGGAAAGTCAGAAAATTTCACTGGTCAGGGAAATTCAGATATTTTGAAAAAAAATACTGCAAAAGACAAAAAATTTCTAGAAGTCTCACTTTACATAAATGTCAAAGATAGCAGATGAGTAAGACTGGTTCGAATCCAAGATTCATGTTGCCGACATGTTTCCGGCATCGAAACTATTCCCCAGATTAAGTGGTTCGTGTCTGTGCTAAGTTTCTAGAACATTTTCGAAGGGTGCCGATGACGTCATAAAATGATATTGCGCAATACATCAATGAAGAAAAGAATTTTGTAATCAAATTTATTATCAATAAGGAAGCAATAAATCATCATTTTGTAATTTTTTTATGATAATTGTATGACGTCATCGGCACCCTTCGTGAATGTTCTAGAAACTTAGCTCGGACTCGAACCGCTTGAGCTGTCGAATCTTCTCCATATCGGTAACATAAATCTTGTGCTAGAATTAGCTTTTAATCTTCCACTAAGGATAATAAATTTAAAAAAATTTATTTTAACTTAACATTGTTTTTCTTCGTTTACAAATGATTTTGTGTTAAAAGTTTCTCAAAATTAAGATTATGTTCTTTGAATATTATTTAAGTTTTGATGTTACGTTTCTTTAGTATAGTGGTTTTTAAAAATTAATGACGCCTTTTGATCTACTTATTTTTTCTAAGCCTAAAATGAATATTAATGGTCAGGAAAATGCGAAATTTGTCAGGGAAAAATTAAGGAATTTTTTTAATAAAATTTTGTGGCAAGTCGGATATAATATTCTTTTTAGAAATTTATTTTCCTTGTATTTCTATTTCTTTGTTTTTCTTAGTTGCAGGTTTAACCAATTAATTAAAAAATGTTGTTGTAGATTAATAATTTTAGTTAAAAATTCTGTTTTTTTGTTCTTGGTGAAAATTAATCTTTTTAACTATTTCATTTGAAGATTCATCATTTCAGTTGAAAATTCATCCCATTGGTTAAAAATGTAACAATTTTGTTAGAAATTCGATTTTTTTAAATTTTTTAAGTGAAAATGTGACTTTGCTATTTTTGCTTGAAAATTGATTTTTTTTTTAATTATTCAACTATTTCGTTCAATATTCATTTTTTTTATTTTAATCTTTGATCTTAGGTTTATTGACCAGGAAATATTTAATTCTTAATGTTAGATGTTAATTTTCTTTGTCTACTGGTCTATATCAATATTATTAAAATATTGATAAATCTTAAGATTTTGAAAAAAATGTTTCTATCTCCGCTGGGATCTGAACCCAGGACTTTCAGAAGGTCCTGGGTTCAGATCCCAGCGGAGATGAGACATTTTTTTCACAATGTTAAGATTCATTTTTTTTTCTTGGAAAAAATTAACTGGGTTAAACAATTAACGAATTTCTTAAAAATACATTTTTTATTTACAGATTCGTCATTTTAATTAAAAATTCATGTCTTTGCTTAAAAAGTTTACTATTTTGTAAAAAAACTCGTTCTTTCTTGTTGTTGAAAAATTTTTTTCCTGAATATTGAACTATTTGCTTAAGAATTTAATTTTTTTTGTTAAAAGTTTAATTATTTTTTCACCAATTCAATTATTGGGTTGAAAGTGCAACTGTTTTTGGTAAAAAAAATTAAATTTAAAAATAAATTTTTTAAACGGCAAATGTAACTTTTGTATTTTTGGTTAAAAATTTATCTTTTTTTGTTTAAAGATTCGACGCTTTGGTCAAAAATTGATGATCTTTATTTGAAGATTTAACTACTTAGTCGAAAGTGTATTTTTCTGGATAAAAATTTAACTTTAGGTCCAAAGTTTAACAGCTTTATTAAAAATTAATTTTTTTAGTTGCAGATTCATAATTTTAATCAAGAAAATATTATTTTTGTCAAAAATTCATAATTTTAATTAAAAGTTTATCTCGTTGCTTGGAAATTGAACTATTTTGTGAAAAATTCTTTTTTTTTGGGGTTAGAAATTAAACGTTTCTATTTAAAATTTATTTATTTTGTTTAAAAAACATCTCTTTTGTTGTTTAAAATTCATATATTCATATTTTGTTGATAATTTAACTTTTTTCTTGAAACTTTAACTTTTTTGTTCAAAGTTCTTTTTTTCGCTCTAAAATTAAACAGTTTTGTGGAAAATTCTTTTGTATTAAAAATTCATCTTTTATGGAAAAAAGTAATTGTTTTGTTATAATAAATTCAGTAATTCCAAATTTTTAATTTTTAATAAGGAAAATTAAATAATATTCAAAATTAAAAAAGTAATTTAAATATTCCATTTGAAGATTTATCGTTTCGGTTGAAAATTCATCTCATTGGTTGAAAATGTAACTATTTCGTTCAATATTCAATTTTTTCATTAAAAAAATTAACTGGGTTAAACAATTAACGTATTTCTTTTTAAAAAAAATTTATTTACAGATTCATCATTTTAATTAAAAATTTATCTCTTTGCTTAAAAAGTTTACTATTTTGTGAAAAAATCGTTCTTTCTTGTTGAAAATCTGTTTTTCCTGAATATTAAACTATTTGCTTAAGAATTTAAATATTTTGTTAAAAGTTAAATTTTTTTTTTCAAAATTCAATTTCGGCAAAAAAGTAATAGTTTTTGGTCAAAAATTCAATTATTTTGTTGAAAGTCCAACTGTTTTTGGTAAGAAAAATAAATGTAGAAATTAATTTCTTAAACGGCAAATGTAACTTTTGTATTTTTGATTGAAAATTTATCTTTTTTGTTTAAAGATTTGAAGATTTGGTCGAAAATTGATGATCTTTGTTTGATGTTTTAACTACTTAGTCGAAAGTGTTTTTTTTTATACAAATTTAATTTTGGGTCCAAAGTTTAACAACTTTATTGAAAATTAATTTTTTTTGTTGCAGATTCATAATTTTAATCAAGAATTCATCATTTTTGTCAAAAATTACCAATTTTAACTAAAAATTAATCTCGTTGCTTGGAAATTTGCCTGTTTTAGGGAAAAAAATTTTTTGAGGGTTAAAACTTAAAGGTTTCGATTTAAAATTTAATTATTTTGTTTAAAAAATATCTTTTTTGCTGTTGTTGAAAATTCTACTGCATAAAAAACTCCATTGTTTGATTAAAAGTTCGACTAATTGGTTAAAACTTCATCTTTGTAGTTTGAAAATTCAACAATTAACTTAAAAGTTCCCATATGTTGTTGAAAATTTACCTTTTTTCTTGAAACTTTAACTATTTTGTTAAAAGTTCTTTTTTTCGGTATAAAATTAAACTGTTTTGGGGAAAAATTTTCCTTCTGTATAAAAAATTGATCTTTTATAGAAAAAAGTATTTTTTTTTCTTATGATAAATGCAGTAATTCCAAATTTTTAATTTTTAATAAGGAAAAATAAATAATATTGAAAATTAAAAAAGTAATTTTTGTGTTCCCTCTGTTTAGTTAAGTTTATTTATTTTATCATGGAAATTTGGTTCTCTTCTGTGAAAATGTTTGTCTTAGCTGAATACATAGTTGATTAAGCCACTGGCTCGTAGGCAATTTCATTATCTACATATTTGTATTTTCCCAGAATTTTGTGAATGAAAGAGTCGCATCACCTCAATCGCATTCTGGGTCTTTAATTTCCTCTGACGGGCTTAGGGCGGGTTCCGAGAGAAGCGGGAATTTTACTGAACAAAATGGGTTAGGGAAGTTTCAATTAAATCCTCCAACGAGGCGCGCAGAAATAACGTTTCGGACCAAATTTTGACCATTTTGACAGGCAGAAATAAAGGTCTCATTAAGAACCTTTTGCGTTTTTGGTGTTTTAAAGTCCTTCAATTTTATTAATAATTTCATTTTTAATTTTGAAAAGGTATAAACGAATTTTGGGTGACCATGCTACAGGACGGGCGCTACTAGTGCTAAAAAGCACTGATCACTTTGAAACACGATAAATTAATCGAAAAAATGTGCATTTTTTGAAAAAAAATGGTCAGAAAGTTTGTGAAATTTCACGTTAAATGATCCCTAGTAGAGATATTTTTTGGATATTTTTTCCCGAATTTTGTACCTGCAATTAAACTCGTGATAATATATAGGGAAAAAGGGGCCGAAATTTTAAATTTACAGGGCTAAATATTTGTAGTCTTATGTTGAATTTATGATAATAATGTTTAAAAAATCTTCATGGGTTCTCGAGATATGACCAAAAATGTCCAAGCGTTTCTGCGTCAGGTATCTGTCGGCGTAACTAGAGAATATCTCGACAACCAGTTAGGATTAAAAATCTTTAATTGGCCTAAATTAAAGACAAGCTTTTAAATATTAAACATATCTTAAAAATTTTAGATTTTTCCTACAACTTTCTAGGATCATGACACTAGCTAAAGATGCGGAACAAAATTCGAGAAATTCTTGATTTAAAAAAAAAATCCAACGAGGCGCTCAGAAATAACGTTGCAGAGCAACATTTTGACCATCTTGACAGTCAGAAATACTAGTCTCATTAAGAAAATGTTGTGTTTTTTGGGTTTTAAAATCCTTAAATTTTATTAATTAATTTAATTTTCAATTTTGAAAAGGTGTAAACGAATTTCGGGCTACCATGCCACACGGCGGGCGCTACTAGTGCTAAGAAGCACTGATCACTTTGAAACACGATAAATTAGTCCAAAATACAAATAGGCATTTTTATAAAAAATGATCAGAAAGCTTATGAAATTTCACGTTAAATCACCCCTAGTAGAGATGTTTTTAACGTTTTGGAAAGCATATATCACGTGAGAAGTTTTTTTTTAATGTAGGAAGTTTTCGAATTTTGTACCTCCAACTTAACTCGTGCTAATATCTAGGAAAGTAGTAGCAGAAGTGTCAAATTTACAGGGCTAAATATTTGTAGTCTTGTGTTGAAATCATGACAATAATATTCAAAAAATCTTCATGGGTTCTCGAGATATGACCAAAAATGTCCAAGCGTTTCTGCGTCGGGTATCTGTCGGCCTAACTAGAAAATATCTCGACAACCAGTTAAGATTTAAACATTTTTATTGGCCTAAATTAAAGACAAGATTTTAAATATGGCGTCTTGGATATTCTAGATTTTTCTACAACTTTCTTAGATAATGACACTAGCTAAAGACGCGAAAAAAATTCGAGAAATTCTTGATTAAAAAAAAAAATCCAACGAGGTGCGCAGAAATTACGTTGCGGACCAAATTTCAACCATTTTGCAAAGTCAGAAATACTGGTCTCATTAAAAACCTTCTGCGTTTTTTGATTTTAAAATCCTTCAATTTTATTTTAAACATTACTGATCACTTTGAAACATGATTAATTGTCCGAAAATAAAAATTAGCATTTTTATAAGAAATTGTTAGGAAGCTTATGAAATTTTACGTTAAAGGACCCCAACTAAAAATATTTTTAACTTTTTGAAAAGAATATATCACGTGAGAAGTTTTTTCTTTTTAATGTAGGAAGTTCTAGAATTTTGTACCTCCAAATCAACTCGTGATAATATCTAGGGAAAAAGTAACAGAAATTTCAAATTTACAGGGTTAAATATTTAAAGTCTTGTGTTGAATTTATGACAATAATATTTAAAAAATCTTTATGGGTTCTCGAGATATGACCAAAAATGTCCAAGAGTTTCTGCGTCGGATATCTGCAGCTCGCACTGTACGGGAAATTTACGTTAGACGGTTGATTTAAATTTAAAAAATCTCGTCTCTCCTAATTTTTAATTAAAAGGGAAATGATTATTCAGGAAAATTTTGCATTTTTTTTAGCAGGGTGACAAAAATCTGGAGAATGTGACACATGAAGAAGCTGTCGCGACCTTGAAAGCCACACAGGATCGAGTGGTCCTCCTTGTTTCAAAACCGGAAGGAGCTCTTCCACCACCACCAGCCTCTGATCGTTCCTTGTCACCACAGCCGCGTAAGTATAAAAAATTTATAAAATTAATCAATTTCTGCAATTAAAAAGAAATTTCTCAATTGAAAGATAAAATTTAAAATCTGCTTCCAAATTCAAATTGAAAAAATTAAAACAAAAACGGTGTGTAAATTGAAGTTTCCAAATAAATGATTCTATTTCATGATTTAATTTATTTCTTAATGTTTCTAAACATTATTGATAACAGAGGAAAATTTGATTATAAATTATTTTTTAATATTGGGAAATAATTTGGTATTTTTTCTGTAGTGATCAAAAAAAATATCGGTATTGACAATAATATTTCTTTGGAGATTTAAAATGGTTTAGGTTTTATCCAGGACAATTTTTTAAATTTTGCAGCATTGTAAACACATTTAAGAAAACTGAATTATTTCAAAATATATTTAGAAGTGTTATTTCAATAAGATTTAAACCGAAATGTAGATTTTTGAATATTACAAAAAGTAGAAGTTTTTTTGAAAACTTTGTTTGGTTTTAAAAGAATCAAAAAATGTAAGATTCCTGGAAAAATTTCAAATTATTTTTTGTTTAAAAAAAAAATTTTATAAGAAAATTGAAAAAGAGTTTCAAAAAAATCAAATGATTTTCTAAAAATTTATAAATATCAAACGTATAATATTTCATCAAAAAACATCATAAAAAATTTTCTGATGTTTAGAAAAATCCTTGATGACTTTTTTTATTTTTAGTTTATTTTAAGAGAATATTTTTAAAAATTCTAAAAGATTTCCACAATTTCACAAAAGGTTAACAGAAAGATTTTAGGGCATTTCTTCTCATTATTGCAGCATATAAATATAAT
>JAAAKG020207721.1:0-22876 GCA_010014905.2 Druon quercuslanigerum | reverse complement strand
CAGCTTAAGGTGGGTTCCGAACCACCAGAACCTCGGTAAAGGTACATAGAAAAATTTCCAGAGGTACCGGCTCAGGGGTCGAACCCCGGACCTCTGAGGTGAAGTCCGAGCGAAGCCACCGAGCTTATTGTTATTATTATTATTATTATTATTATTATTATTATTATAATATTATTTAGATAACCATAAATTTCTCGTAAGCCTGAAGAAAATGGCGCCATGCACTTTTTAATAATTGGATAGAAATGCTAATTTTTCGACTTACATGACGGATGAAACACTGCCCAACCATCATTGGAGACTGTTCACATTGTTCCAGTTCCCGCAGGAAGTGTTGACTATGAAACTCATAGATTTTTTCTACGTTGCCAAAAATGACATTTCTTTGGCCTCTCAAGGACTGAGGAATGTCCTCGCGGACCAGTTCTGGTATATAATTCTGAAAGAGCAAAACAACATTATAGATATATAGAATTACAGATTATCGTCTCTATGCTAATAGAGTCAACTCAATGCCTGGAACTACAGTCCAGGCTCAAGAGTACAAGACTGTAACTATAATTACCTCTATTATGTATTCAAGGGACTTGACGTAGTCGCGTTCAGTCTGTATCATTTCCCTCATTATGAGCAGTATTGTTCTGCAAGAAGAAGCATTTCATTAGAGTTGTAAATTGCATAACGGTTGTGAGTTCCAGAACAAAATCTTTTAAGGTTCTGTTTACGGAAGTAAAACATTCTAGCTTAATCCGTTAGATGAAAAATAATGTATGCAGATATTTTCACGACCACAGACTTTACAGCCAAAAACTCTCGCAAAACAGGAAAATGGGGGGATATATTCTTTTGAGTAAAATCATCTAGATACGATATTTAATTTAATATAGGAAGATTTAAATTCCTAAGATTTCAGGTCGACATATATTGCATTGTCAAAGTTGATTTTCAATCGAAAAAGATTAATTTTCTACCAAATAGTTGTAATTTCAACAATATAAATTATTTTTTACGCAAACAGTTTCATTTACAAACAAATAGTTGATGTTTCAAACAAAAGAAACGAATTTCCCAGTAAGCAGTGGAAATTTTAACCGAATAGTTGCGTTTTCAAAAAAGGTCGAAATTTAATTAAAAAAAAAATTATTATAAAAAGTTAATCTTTGACGAGAAAAGATAACTTTTCTACCACAAAATATGAAATTTAAATCTACAAAGGCGAATTAAAAAAAAAAATAGTTAAATTTTCATCGAAGAAACAAAAATTTTTTTAATGCGGTTGAATTTTGAAAAAGATAATTTTATTTTTGAAAAAAGTTAATTATCAAACAAGGACGACAACTTTTCTAAAAAAATATGAATTTTAACAAAATAATTATATTTTCATCAAAATAGTTAAATTTTGGATCCAATAGCCCAAAACAAGAATTTTCCAGGAAAATGGTTGAACCCTCAACAAAAAAATTGAATTTTTAACCAAATACATGAATTTTGAACAAATTACATGCCTTTTAAACCAAAAAATATGAATTTTCAACAAAAAAGTTCATTGTTAAATAAAATTATGAATATTTAACCAAAAACATGCATTTTTTACCAAGTAGTTTAACTTTAAATCAAGTAATTGAATTTTGAACCACATAGTTTAACTTTCTACGAAAATACTGGAATTTTGAATCAAAAAGATGAATTTTCAATCCAGAAAATTAAATTTGTACCTACAAATACGATAACGAACAGATGCAATCCTCACCTAAAAAGATTACATTTTTACTAAAAAATGAATTTTCCAACCAACAAGACGAATTTTCTACAAAAATTGGATTTTTCAAAACAAAAATATGATTTTTCAGCAAACAGTTAATTTCTGACTAAAATTATGAATCTTCAAATAAATATTACATAAAGCAGTTCAAAAAAACTATCAACTAAACAGTTGCAGTTTTTACCAAAAAGATATAACATTTTTACCAAAAGAGATGAAACTTCAATCAAAAAATCTATTTTAAAAAAAAAAGTAGTTTAACTTTTAATCAAAAATCAAAAACAAAGGAAAAACGAAGAAGTTTCTTGAAAATAGTGGAAAAAGAGGAATTTTTTTAAAAAGGGGAAAAGACGGGAATCTTGTCGGATCTTACTTTTTAGCCTTCATTCCAGGAGCAATACTGGGTGCTCTGTGAAGGTGGGAGTTGACTGGTTTAACTTTTAATCAAAAATCCCCCAAAAAAAAGGAAAAGCGAAGAAATTTCTTAAAAATAGTGGAAAAAGAGGAATTCTTTTAATAAGGGGAAAAGAGGGGAATCTTGTCGGATCTTACTTTTTAGCCTTCATTCCAGGAGCAATACTGGGTGCTCTGTGAAGGTGGGAGTTGACTGGTGGTTTCGCCAGCCTTCTGGGTGCTGGACTTCGAGGAGGGGTTCTTGGTGGAGAACAGTCTAAAAGTTGTTCTGCACTCTCTCGAAGTTCGGCAATGTTATCAAGAACTGGCCTACCAACACTTCCGGATCCAATACTTTCCATGGGACCAGCGTACGAAGCGCCACTATCGCTGTCATCCCATGAGGTACCTGTAGATTCGAAAATCGTTTAGCTATACAATCAGAGTGTCCAAAAAACTTCATGTTTTTTAAATTACATTTTTTTTCTGAAAAAAGATGTTCTCCTTCGCTCCCCTGTTTTGTGGTTCGGTTTCCAGCTGAGCGAAGGAGATCTTTTTCAGAAAAAATTGAATTAGTTTTTTTTATTTATTACGTCTTTTAGTCTGAAAAGACGTTAAGAAATCCTGCTATTCTCTGATGATAATACAGATGTCTTAAAAACACTATCCAATGTAAATTTAAAAATGAGAAATTTATTATCCTAAAGACTTATTTAAGGCGTCTTTTTATGAATTTCCTGGCTTTGCAAGATTTAATTTAAAAATCCATAACTTTTCCCTAATTACCAGATTTTCCCTGAGCTAGAGTAGTAGAGAGGATTCTCTTACGTTTGTTCAGGGAATCATCCCAAGAGTTGGCAGAATCCGAGGTGCCATAGGATCTTCTTCTCGCTGGACTTCCAGGAGCAGAACAGGTCCTCGCAAGTTCCAGGGCTTCTGTGCACTTGTTTCTGGCAATTCGACACTGTTCTAGGAGGATTTCGTTGCCTAGTTTTTCCGCCAGGGCCATCATCTCTGTGAAATGTTCTGGAGGCAGGGGAGGTCTGGCCATGAGGAACTGTTGAGCCCGACGTTCTCCAGCTAGTCTCGCCTCCTGGGCCCATTCGTACGCCCGATCCTGGAGCAAGCAGCATCTCGAAGTGTCCTCAAGGTATTCCCTTCTATCCTCCAATCGGGAACCGAATCCACGGAGGTGATGCTTCAAGGATCTTGCAAGCTCCCGTAGACCACTGGCACTTGCTGCCTCCGCAAGATCACTTCCTTTATCCAAATGTCTCTGTAACAATAAGAAACCATTTTTTACATAAGTGCTATCATCATTCAGGACAGGAAAGTAGAGATTATCAGTCAGTTCAAGTATTTTTGTGTGATCAATGACATATGATGACTCTTTGAAGCTCTTCGCCTCGGGTGATTGCTAGAGAGATTGATCAGCGTCCTGTGTCGGAGCGGTGTTGCAGAACAAAAGTCTTGCTTAAATCAACAACACTGGAGTTCTAGATTTAAATAAAAAGTAGACTCTACCTACTAAATTTCCCTTCCTCACATTTCTCATATGAATTCCTAGATCCACGGCAGTATAACGAGGCTCGAACCGAGTGAGCAGGA
Source organism: Druon quercuslanigerum (assembly GCA_010014905.2). Lineage (NCBI taxonomy): Eukaryota > Metazoa > Arthropoda > Insecta > Hymenoptera > Cynipidae > Druon > Druon quercuslanigerum. The sequence goes on along the minus strand of JAAAKG020207721.1, from coordinate 19,113 downwards.
GGGTTTCAAGCATCGTATTAGATTAACTAATAACATCCTGATTTCATCAGTCACTTGACTTAGTTCGTAGCTGTGATGTATAACCGGGCTCACCCGAGTAAAAGTTTTTAATAATAATAATCACAATGATGATCAATATAATTCTTGTTTTGAGGTTGTTACAGAAGTCGGATTTCAAAAATTTGAACTTAAATCAATTGCAAAGGATTGTACCTTTTGCTATATAATTTCCAGATAAATGCTTGTATGCTACCGGAAGAATTTATCCACACGCCAAATGGAAAGCAAAATCTCATTTTTATAAAAAGATATTGCAAAAAAACATCAAATAGAAAAATTGGAAAACTCTGGAAATAATTAACACTGTTACAAGTTCTTGAGCTAATTTGAAAATATTAAGGGTAACTTTCCACAGTATATCACCGAATTATCAACATATTTTAAAAATTTTATTTCCGATTCTGCCTGCAAAGATTTAAAAAAAATCATTATTAATCATACTTTAATCAATTTTAGTATTATTCATCAAAATGATATTGTTTAAAAATTTTTTAATTATGTGTAGAGTACAATCATTATTTCAAATTCTGCGACTTTCTTGCACGAAGTTCGACCCTAGGGTAGAATCTAGGAAAAATAATGAAATAATCTCAACAATTTGGCAAAATTCTATAGAAACTTTTCTTTAAAATGGCAGGTATTCAATTCGTAGAAAATGAAATTCATCGAAATATCATTTTTTCGAAAAAACATTAGATCGCTAGTAACAATTTACTGATTTTCTGGGAACAATTTAAGGATCCCTGAAAAACTACAATATTTTTGATTACAATCTAGTGTTTTTTTCGGGAAAATGTGACCTCGAAAAATTAAAATTTCTACTAAATAAATGCCTTTAAAATTAGCCAAAAAACTAGAAAAATGTTGATTATTTCCAGTTATTCCAATTTTTCGAAAACATTGAAATTTGAAATCTTTGTGTAATATGTTTGATTTTTATTAAATTGACATTTTATCTTCAACCTGTGCCTATGGGAATGGAAAATTTATTGACTTTCGTGATCTTAAGAGGAAAACATTTCATGTTAATATTATAAAGTCTTTTAAACTACTATTCCGTTCCAAAAAAAGTTTTAAATTTAGCACAATAAGATTAATAAGTAATAGTAAAAAAATAGCTTATCGTCCTAATTTAAATTGCCAGAAAATAATTTAATCAATTCCTATATCAATCTGAATTCATAAAATAAGCAGCAAAGTACTTAAATAAGTATTCAAATTTTAAAAACAGCTACCAAAAAAATTTCCACGCTACTTTTAAAAACTCCAGGACTTTTCCGGGTATTCCAGATTCATCCAAATTTTAGGACATTCCAGGTTCTGTAGAAACCCTGTTTCTAATACAAAACAAAAATTGTCGAATAACTCATTATATTTTGAAAGTTTTTGCACAGTTCAATTAAATATATTTTTTTATTCTTTTAAAACCTTTAGAAATTCTTTCAAAGTTTCTTTTTTTTCAAACCTAACACATAGTTCGAAATTATTTCAAATATTCTAAAGATTTAAATTATTCTCGAATCTTTTCAAAACTTCTAAATACCTTTTGGAATATTTGAGTTCTCCTAAACTTTTTAAAATTCTGCAAAATTAAGAAAATAATCTTAAAATCCTCCATTAAAATGTCCCCTTTTATCAATAACATTTAAAAGCAAATAAGTTTAGTCTCTAATTAAAAATTATCAATATTTTAGGCCCTATATTTTAGAAATTGTAGTATGGGAATTATGATTTTGGGTCTTGTAGGTCTGAACTTTATAATTTGGGGTGTTAGAAACTTAGAACTTATAGTTTCGAATTTATTTGGGACGTTATTTTGGGCCTCGTAGTTTACGTCCTACATTTATGGATCCCGTAGTTATAGGCCTTACTCGTTTTGAGCACATATTTTACGCCTTGTATTTTGTGTCTTATATTTTTTGGACTGACGATTTTAGGCCTTATGATTCTAACATAAAAAATATAAATTTGAAATATTAAATGCCCACGAAATCCTTACTTGTAGACGGTAGACGCATGCTGTCTTTGATTAATTTTTATAATGATAGTTTGTCTCATAACGTTTTCTTTTTTCTTTCTTCATATTATCAGTAATGCAAGGATCGTCCTCAATTCATGTTTCTTTCGCAAAGAATATATAAAGAATAAATTTACTATAGATTAGATAGTTGTGCATTATTTCCACGCATCAGTTTCCTACGCAAGAAATATTCCATGGAAAAGATTTCATATGCAAATATGATATTTGCACCAACAGGATATTCTTATTACTGCAACTCTTTAACAATATAATGCCACGGAGATTAAGTCGGTTTGAAAAAATAATATATAGAGAAGAGAATAATTCGAAGAATAATATATCTATTTAATTTTTGATCCAGAAATTAATACATTTTTGAATTTTAATACACTTAAAAAATTGTAAACTGTTTTCTTTTATTTTGAAAAATTGACACATATTTTTATGCAATATTTCAAGAACAATTTATAACATATATTGAAAAACTCTGAAAGTAAGTGTAAATGTATCAATTCCAAAAGATTTCATAAGATTATCAACGTTTAACGGATTTGAATAATTTTAAATGTCATACAAATTTCATTGGATTTCGCAGAAGATATAAAATTTGCATACAAATACATCAGATTTCAGAACAGTACAATTTATCTTAATAATCCTTGAAAGATTTTTAAATATTTCAAATTGAAATTTATAAATTTGAATTAATAAAGACTTTAGGTCGGAAGATAAGGCACATAAATGATCTTTTATTATTGAATTGTATCTGGCTAAACCGCACCATCAAAAACTGTATACATAATTAAACTTCACTAGTACCAATGTCTGAAGCCGCTAATAATTTACCGAGTCAAAATATTTTTAATCGAACCCTCGAAAAGGGGATGAGTGCGTATTGAAGATATTGAGGGTAACGGCATTAATCGATTCAGGTATTCTTGGTATGTACGAGATTTTATAAATGTGTCATGAATCGAGCCATAAATATTTCGGTATATACCATAAGCAGTATACACGGTGTGTATTCTAAGGGGACTGCTATAAATTTTCATTTCATCCGCTTTGATCCTTACTTATTTGAAACTTGATATTGCGAGGATACAAGACATTAAACTCGCTTTAAACTTGCATCCAGTAGACTTTTTAAATTAAGTTTTGGGTAAACGGAATAAAAATTATATTAATTATTCTTAATTATTGAGTAAAACATTTCAACTGGAATGTACAATTAAACAATTACACATTGAATGTTTGAAATAGAGAAAAAAAACTTATTTGAAATGAAGGCATCACTGCCGTTCAAGAATTAAAAAATTTGAATAATATAAGATTAGAACTTCTAAAATTAGACAGATCTGAACTAAATTGAAAACCTGAGTCGACTTACATTTTGGCACGAAATTACCGAAGAAACTTTTCAGAATATGCTTTAAAAAAAAACATTTCTCAGTTTGTGCAAACATTTTGAAAACCATAAAATATCCTTTTTGATTTCAAGAATACATTTTAAAAGATTCTTCGTCAAGTTTGTACCGAAACCTAAGTCGACAGACTGACTTTACCAGACAAATACAATAAAATCAGTAGATAAATCTAAAATACAATGATAGTTTTAATATTCAATAATAAAATATTTAGTGTACAGTTGGGTTAAAAATGTTTTAATAACATAATATTATATTTAATAACGTTCAATATTTAATTTAAACCACAATAAAAATCATCATTGGAAAAACATTGTTAACAATCTAATCTCTTACGATATTTAAAAAATGTTATTTTAACTACATTCTAAGTTTAATGTTACGCAGATATTTACACTATCGTTGTATTTTCAATGGATCTATAGATTTTAATATTGTTATTGCTGATAAGGTCCACTGGCTTAGGGGGAAAACGTTAGGTAGCCTTTGTATAAATTTTTAATATTAAAGAATTTAGGCCAGTGGAGGGGAAAAAAGATCTTTTATTATTTAATTATATGTGTCTGAGGAAACGAGATACTAATAAATAATAAGAACTAAATTCTAGAGTCTCGAATTATTTTGCGTATTGCCTTTGAAATTCTCTTCACCTCTGCCATTTCGACACGTATTCAAATACACTTTTGCTTGTGTATCTCATATTTCCCAAAGGTATCATGTGTTGAGTGCAGTTAAGAAAAGAATAATAGATAGACTCTGGAACACGTGCCGCTGTAAAAAGAATACATCAACCCCAATAGCACCCTTAGAATAATTGACAATGGATCCTTATGCCAAACGTGGGAGTCTACTTAAACTTCGGTCAAATGGCTAAAAGTGAAACTGACGCCTCTTATTATCGGCGACAAACTTCATTTATCCATACCATTATAGATGTTTCTAACAAGGGGAGATATTTATTGTGCATGGAGAGACCTCATTCAGAAAATACAACCAAAAGAGTGTTGATTAAAAAAGGCAAAAATATATTTTTTTAATGCTGTGTAACGTTTGCGCTTTTGACTATATCGGACATCGGTCATCACAGTTGTATAATTCTCCCTAGTTTTTTTTATTTATCTTCCTTTCATGGAGGTACTGAACAATAATGAACCTTTTTCAATATTACATTATATTCCTCATTTTTAATCTACACGGAAAAAATGTATAGCTCCACCAATGTTACTAATTCTTGACCTGATCACGAACATCGTTAACCAGCAAACATGGTTATCTAGCAGTTCTGTATAACTGTTCTAAAACAAAAGGCAACATGTTCTAGAACAGGTTAGTAACAGGTTTAGTAACCAAGGAAGAATTGTGTCATTCATCAAGCTTTGAAACAATTCTTCAACAGATCTAGAACGCTATGATGACAGACGTTGTATCAAAGTTCTGTAACAATTCTAGAACTCTGTTTTACACATTTCGTAAGATTTGTCACAAATTCTCCGTAATAAATGCGAAAAAGTTTTATAAAAATCTTTAAGTTTTACGTAATAAATATAGAAGTGTTATGATATAGAGAACAAAGCATTCTGCTGCCCTTGCATAGAACGTAATCTTACTAACCAAACAATTCCAGGTGACGTTTCAGTTTTGAATTACATTATAAACTCATGCAGTGGAATATAGCCAATTCAAAGATAGATGAAAATCAATGAGTCACAGTTACCTAATTCTAAACGAAAAACTACTTTTTTTAAATGTTTGTTTTGTTGTCCATTCCCTTTTCCAGCTTCCCCAACTTTCGGGACTAGACACTATTGATAATTTATTCCCTGTATGTTGAAAAAAATAATTTCCTATCTAACAAATGTCATGAAGGGAAAAATCTCTCGTTTGACCTAAATTAATGTACATAATGCTTATATTCATGTGAATTCTAAAGGTCTATATCTTCAGTTTAATCCATGAACCGTGAGATGAACACTCACTTCTCTTTCGATTCAGATCCTTCTGGTTCAGCTGATCCGCGTCCAAGGAAATTTCACACTTTTATGCTCGGGAGTAGATTACAAAAGCGACTGAATAGACACCATAGAAATTGCGCTTTTTACATAAACCCTATACGATTATCCTCGACCGCCCTATAAATTAACAATATCATCACCATGACACACGCCACCAACCAATAGGGTCACATTAGTTGCAGTTACGCCCAGATGTCGATTTATTATATCTATTACATGGGGAAACATGATTCTCAACCTTCCTCTATAGAGTTTATTGAGTAGAAAAAATGAGTGGAAAAGCTGTATAAACATTGCCCCCTATTGGTAAAATCCATCTCCCTTTGAGTGTTTTAGAAGTTTTGCGAAAAAAAATTATTCAGTATTTTAAGCTAGAGAGAATGGAAAATAAAATTACTTCGGATTTGAAATTAAGTTTCGATACAGTCCACGATTAAAAAAAAATGTGGGCGTATCATAAAATACCTGCGCTATAAAATGAGACATCGAATTATGAAGATAATACGATCCTCCTAGTCACCTTCGGTGCAACTTGTCGACGCAAATCATAATTTATAAACCTGTTTCAAAGGTCGGTTACCTATTCTTGGGCCGTACAAGTAATGCCCCCCCCCCCCCCTCCTGTCCATATAAGCCAAATGCCATTGTGATATTCTCTTTATTACTTTTTAAAATCATCATTATTTCTACAAATAAAATTTTTAATCATATGGCAAATATAACCAGCCCAAAATGCTCTCAAAACAGGGGAAATAGAGTTTTTCGAATATAGAGGAGTAACAGGGAAATAAATTCTTTTAAATAAAACGAATGTAGATATCATATTTAATTCAATATTAAACGCTCTAAATTCCTAAAATATACAGTTAAAATAGTTGAAATTTCAACCAAAAAATATTTTATATCAAAAAAGATAAATTTCCAACCAAAAAAGGCGAGTTTTTATCAAAAGAGTCAAGCTTTCAAGCCCAAAAACTAATTTTTCAGAAGAGAGTTGTGGAATTGACAATAATCAAGTTGACTTTCAAGCAAGAAAAATAAATTTTTCACCAAAAACGATCATTGTTCTACCATAAAAGATGAATTTTTAATCCACGGGGACAAATTTTCTCTCCAAAAAGATGAATTAAAAAAAATTTAATTTTCGACCTTTAATATTAAAAGACCAGCGTTTTAATCTTGTAACATTTTTAACATAGAATATTTTATGAACGGAAAAAACAGTTCAGATTAGATCTTCATTTTTTAATTTCGTTATATGAACCATGAACGAATTTTTTATCTAAAAATATGAATTTTCAACAAAGCAATTGCACTTTAGATAAAAAGATGATTTTTTAAGACAGTAGTGGAAAGTTCAACAAAATAATTAAATTTAAAAAAAATTTGTTGAACGTTTTACAAAATGGACGAATTTTTAAATAAATGGTCGACTCTTCAAATGAAGAATGTTAACTACAACAAAAACAGTTGCATTTCCAACTAAATATTTAAATTTCCGAGCTAAGAAGACTTTTTAACAAAATATATGAGTTTGTATCCAAATAGTTGAATTTTTAACTAAAAAGATAAATTCTCAATCAAAAATGCAATAGTAAAATTTAAAGATTAAAAAATCAGTTTTAACAAAAACACGAATTTTTAACAAAATAGTAGAATTCTCTACCAAGTAGTTACATTTTAAACAAAAAAAGTTGAATTTTTGACGAAACGTGTGATAGTTGATATATTAACCAAAAAAGCTTTAATTTCAAATAAAAAAATAAATACACTAAACAAAAATACGAATTTTTAACAAGATACTTCAATTCTTAACCAAAAAAGTCTAAATGTGTACTAAAAAAACAACGAATTTTTAACAAAATACATTTTGAAGCAAATAGTTGAATTTTCAATTCAAGATATTAATTTTTAACAAAAATTGGAATAGTTAAGTTTCCAGTTAAAAAATTAATTTAAAAAAGTGAATTTACAATAAAATAGTTGAATCCTAAATCAGATTAATTTTGCACCAAATAGTAGAATTTTTCATTGGGTTCTACTGATTCATTTCGCATTTAGCTGTAAAAAGAGGAAGTTTCTTAAAAGCAGGAAAAAACAGAGAAATTCTTTAAAAAAGGGAAAAAGAGGTGAATAGGGGAAATAATGTGAAGTCTGAAATGTGTGTTTAGAAACTCTAATTAAATTATTTTTAATTTTCTGTAACTAATTTCAAATATCAGATTCAATTACGGTCATATGTCCCTTCGAGAAGGCATAAGAAATTTTTCACTTAAATCACCTGTCCGCCCATCAGGTACAAAATACGTTAATTTTCCTTTGCGCTCCAGTCACCTGACGTGTAAAAATCGAGTAATCGGTATATAGAGTGCTTGGTCATTAATATGCATTGCTCACGGAAATGTGCTTTAGATACAGAGTCCCTCCTTGACATCTTATTTGTATTCTATATTCACGTTTATTAATTTAAAAAAATTATTCATTAGTGCTAATTTAATTAAATGACTTTAAATATCTTGTAAATATTTTAAAACTTTCTCTCACTTTTACAACTGGTTTTTAGTCGTCTAAGAATTGCAAATCTTCTCAGTTTGTAATTAATGTTGGACATCGTAATTTAATTATTACATAATTAAGAACGCACGCTGTTTGAAATGTATTATCATAAACTTTGCTTTCGGATCACCTTCCGATTGATAGTCCCTTTTTTAATTTTGAATCCAAACAGTTCTTAATGTACATTGCTCCATCCGAATTGTATAAACTTTACGTATGTGTAATGCCAAATAAATAAGGATTAGAAATAGGAAAAGCTGATTTTAAAATCACGTAAAATAAATGCTAGTTTGTCTATTACACATAATAACATAATTCAACTTCAGAGTTTAATTTCCATTCGATGACTAAATACTAAGTCTTTCAAATAACTATGGTAATTATCGATCACATGAAGACTAAGTATAATCTTGTAAGAATAAACGTTACAAATTGCAAAACCTAGGATTATTACCAGCCACTGCAAAAATAAATATTATATAATCACTTGGTAGACAGTTATTAACAATTTTACAAATACCATGTGCAAAATAGCGGAATGCAGCACCTAAAATTGGTGAAAGCTTATAAGAATAAAAGAAACCTATATATTATATATTTATAAAAACATTTCTTTTCCGGAAAATCGTAATATTTAAATGTGATGCAAACATTTCTCCGTTTGAAATCTGTTTACTCTTTTTGTGGCTTGTATTTATTTGATTTCATTGTTGATCTTAGCCGTTTACATACGATTAACGGAATCGCATTTTCTTTGATATTCGAAAAAAATGGCCGCTCGGTCAGTAAACACGAATTCCTCCTGAGCGGGATAACCAGATTATACTTTCTAATTACGGCGATATAGGCTGAAAAGTCTGCGAGTAAATTATCAACAAGATTAGAGAGGCAGCAATTAAAAAAAATTAATTTTTTATACACGGAATAACACAATTTTAAATTTAAACTACAAGATTGCTCTTTATTTATCTCAGGTCTGATACAGCCTAGTTTACTTGAAAAAGTGATCTATTTAAATTAAAAAGTGACCAAAAGTGACTAATTTTTAACAAGGCTTTACAAAATTGCCGACAAATAATTTAAACGACACTAAGGAGTTAATGGAAATCAAAAATCCCAACAGAAAATGTTTCGGAATGTCAAATTTTGCGAGACTTAGAATAAGCACAAAAAAATTAGGACGGCAATTTTTAAGTCATCAATTTTATCATTCGGAAATTTAAAAGCCTTTGCGTCAATTTTGCAATTGAAAAGTTTTTATTTCGTTAATTCTAACCGTCGAAAAATTTTACATTCAGAAATATTTTCTGCCGGAATTTTTCATTTTCGTAACTCCATATTGCCATAACAATTTTTATCGGCAATTGTATAGAAATTATTTCTAATGAAAAAAAGTAATTAAAAATTTTAAACAAGTCGATGGAATTTATAAGTATTCCAGGAAAAAATTAGTCAAAGTATTGAAATTGTTTAAATCTCACCTTTATACACCCTTTTCAATCACGTCTCGATTCTCTTTTCGAGTCTCGTTTCAAATCTCGCCTCGAGTCTCGACTCGAATTTTGTCTCGAGTCTCGTGATAAAGTGTGACGGACGGACGTCGAACCGTAACTATAAGGGTTTCTATCCGGGCCTACAAAACTGTAAAAATTCATAAAGACAAAAAAAATCCATTGATTTCAGTAAAAAGGTAATGAATCTAGACGAAGTTAGGGGAACCGTGAAGCGTTCGATGAAATCGAAAAAACTTAAAGTGAATTCAGAAAAATTCAAGGGAATTAAAATGAATTTGATGAATTAATTAATGGGAAGACAAGTCTCAAATTGAAAAGTTTAAATTACTTCATTATTTCATCCTGGATGAATTAAAAAAATACTTCAAAAATTTTTGAAACCGTTGAATGGACTAGAATTGAGCGAACCTAGAACAATGCAATATAATTGAAAAAATTCAAGAGAATTCCAAATAATTCAAAAGAATACCCAAAAATCTTTTACTTCCATTTGAAATCCTTCAAATAATTAAAATTTATTAAAAATTTTTTGAAATATTTTTAAATATCCTAAAATACTGTTAATACTTTGAAACATTTTAAAAGCACTAGAAACTTTTTAAAGCTTTTGAAAATTCCTTTGAATTATTAAAATAACTTGAAACAGTTAAAATCCTTTAAAATCCCTTTAAATGGTTAAAATGTATTGAAAATTCTTTAAATCTCTTAAAATACCTTGAAACTTTTTCAAGCTCTTGAAAATTTCTTGGAATTTAAAAAATTTCCTTGCATCTGTCAAATTTTTTGAAATCCCTGTAAGTTATTGAAATCTTTTTTAATTTTTCTAGCAATCTTCTAAAATACCTATTCTCTGCTTCAATCTATTGGAAAAAGTGACTAAATTAACTATAGTGACTTTATGTTTAAAAAGCAATAAAAGTGATCGTTTGACCTTTATTTTTTTCTACCTTTCCTTGATACACAAAATTCCCTGACTTTTGCCTGATTTCCAGGTTTTCCCTGACCTGAAGCAGCCCTAAATTAATGTATATATTTTTTAAACTTTAACTTAATCAAGCGTTTGTTTAATTAATCAAAAGTTGAGTTTGTTATTGAGTAAAAAAACCATTTCATCCTTGTCAGGATAATCTTATCGCGGGTCAAGGGCTTGAGAGGAAGATGACTTAATTTGTAAGAAAACAAGTGTATGCATAAGAAAATGCGAAATGACGCGCGAATGCTCAGCCCCCTGGGGGTGAAATTAATTATAATTGAGTTGAGAGTTGAACAGAGAATTTTCAGCGATGTAATAAATGACGCTTTGTTAGCGTGGCGCCCCCAGCCGGACGAATAAATTGACGCTTCCGTCACGCCTCCTTCTGAACAACATAAATGTTTCTTAATGCATAGCTTGCTGATAATAAGGCGAGGCTGTTCTTTCTCTGTACACTGTGAATTAGTCTACAACAATATATGATAAATTGCCAAGCTAAAGAGCTCTTTAGTGTCACTATTCTTATATCAATGAACCCAATTTGTGATAATAAAAATTCATTAATTTTTATTATTTACCCCAGGAGGAAAAACTCTATATACTATATATACATATACATAGTCAAAAAAATAATATATATATATATATATATATATATATTATTTCAAATTATGTAGGATAATCGGTACAATGATTGGGCACCCCACAATAATTGGAACCTCATTTAAATATGTTAAAATGCCATAATAAGTAAAGTGTGTATAATAAGTAATGTGTAATAAAATAGTGCTTTATTGAATAAGGGCTTCCTCATATTTTTCATTCCTTTAAATATAATTTGCCTACTACTTTTAAGGCCTAACTTACTATCGATATTTGAATCTCTATCAAATTTATTATCCATCGGTCTATTTTAGAATTTCGCTTGAAGTATGTAGTGTGCAATAATTGTACCAATCATCCTATAATTTTTTCGCCTGGGACGATGTACTCTACTTTACTACCGAACAAAATATCAATTAGGAGAACATAATTTCCTTAAAAATTGCCCATAAAAATTTTATCTCAAAAAGATGTTCTAGAAATGTGTTTGTTAGTGGTCAATAAAAGAAACAAATGCCTTAAACGATTCCCATGAAATGGTTCATAAGTCATAAAGTGAATGTTTCTTTTTTTAATTTTAACGACCTAAATTATTTAGGATTGTATTTTTAAAAATAGGTGCTTGAAACACGCAATGGTATTTTTCCTGGTGGAAACAAAAGCCGTTCTCTTCGCGTGAAATTTGCAGTAAATTGCAGTTGCTCGTAACGGCCATAACCAGCAATCAGTTCAACCAATACACTGCATATTTTTCTTGCTCCTTTATGGCGAGCATTCGAACAACATTTACTGTCATTAGAGAGAATGATCAAACCAAAATGCCCAGAGGTCGAGGTACCTCACTTTATGATCTACGAAATTGCATATTCGAGTTAAACATACACAAAAAATGTACTGAATGTACGAACGTACAATTGTGATAAATGATTTCATTTTCATTTAACTTCAGGTTTATCGCCAGACAATCTCCATGAGTACCTCAGACTTTAGAGCAAAAAAATGCTCTGAAAACAGGGGAAATAGGGCCATCTTTTTACGAAAATAGGGGAACAATAGAGGGATAAATTCCTAAGATTCCAAGTAGAAATATATTAAATTTTTTATCAAATACTTGAATCTCAAAAGAAAAAAAATGTGTCAATTAAACAGTTTCATTTACAACCAAAGATGAATTTTCCACAAAAGAGTTTAATTTTTAACCAAAAATGATCTTTCAGTTAATAATGAAAAAATTACTAATTATTGAATTGACAAGCCATAAACATGAATTTTACATAAAGCAATTGAATTTTCAATCAGAAAATGTAAAACTTCAACAAAGAAGTTGAATTTTAAACCCGAATATGTTTGTTTTAAACAAAAATGTTGATTTTTCACCAATCAGTTGAATTTTATATCAGACTGTGGAATTTTCAAGCCATAAAGACGATTTTTGTATAACAGAATTTAATACTCAATCCGAAAATCCGAATTTTTAACAATAAAGTGAAACTACCAACAAATAGTTGAATTTTCTACTAAAATAGTGAACAATTAAATTTGACGAAAAAGAGGAAATTTTTACAAAATTTGAAGCCAACAAAACAAATTCAAAGCAATTGAATTTTTAAGCCAAAAATGTGACATTTCGACAAAAAAAACTTGTACAAAATAGTACAATTGAGCTGTCGGATCGAATAAGGGTACATCAATTTTTTGGCTCTAGCGGGATGAGTTCTCGTAGTTTTCAAAATTAATTTAAAACATTAGTTTTTGGAAATTAAATTACTGCAAGAAACTTGCTTGAATTCAGAAAAAAAATATATTTTTAGAATTCTTCACTTTGTCCTGCCAGGGTACATTTCCGGCCGCGCTAAAAATGTATGTGCCCTTATTCAATCCGGCTACACAATTTCAAAAAAAAATTAAATTTCAAGAAATTAGTTGAATTTTCAACCAAAAAGATAAAGCGTTAACAAAATAGTTAAATTTTCAAGGAAAAAACTAAATTACCAACCGAAAGGGATACATTCTGAACCAAAAATATAATAGCAGCAGACTTTTCATTTAAAAATAATTAACTTTCAACAAAAAAATAATTCATCAATCCTTAAGGCCCAATTCTAAAGAGGTGATTTTTAAACAAGTAGTTGAATTTCCAACAAAATAATAAAATTTTCAACCAAATAATAGAACTTTTAACCAAAACGTATAAATTCTGAAACGAAAAAATAATAGTAAATTTTTTATTAAAATAAATTAACTTTCAACCAAAAATAGTTGGCTGTTCTTAATGGGTTCTATTAATTCAGTTCAGAGGGAAAAAATATACATTTTTAAAAAAGATGAAACAGGAATCAGGGAAGGAGTGTTAAGTCTGATACCTGCCTAGACGCGAGTTTAAGTATTAGTGACAGTTTTCACAATAGTTCCTATCCCCTGAAAGAATATATTGAACGGAAAACCTGAGTTACTAGACATTTGTGTGCAAGAATGTTCTGCAGGTTGCTGACCAGATTGGAATGCAAGAAAGTTGCACCTACATGCTTGCACATAAACACGCATTTTCATAACTTCGTGTGTGTAAAATATTGCACCTTCATTTGAGCGCTTGCACGAAAAATCACGCGTAATAATCACCGAGTGAACAACATGGTATTTTTACGAAACCATATAATTATTGAATACCGTAAATTTTTCTAGACACTGAGAAAAAAATTGTCTTCAACCAAAAGAACTGTTTTCTTGGATACATGAAAATTTGATTGAATTAAACAACTGTTGGTGGATTCAACCGATTACATAATCTATCAAAATATTTGGTTAAAGCAAGACAAAAATTCAGTATGGCAATCCAAATATTGTGTCCCTGTAATACTTATATTCTAAAATTGAAAAAAAATGGATTCAACCAAATCGTTATCTGCGAGGATGATAATACCAGGGATCACAGTAGTTCAGGACTTCAATTTCAGATAAAAAAGAGGATTTTTTCTCGAAAAAACAAGATTAAAATGGAAATTAATTCATCATTTAACATTTTTTATTGGATATAAAATATTTGATTGACGCAATTAAATGCTTTGGTTACTTTAACGAAATCTTTTAGTAGATGGAGGATTTAGTTGTTTCTACCAAATTTTTATTTATATCCGGAAAAAAGTTCTATTGGTTAACAAATTTTTGCTGAACGTTGAGCGAAAGTACCTTCTAACAGAAACTCCTTGTCTTTAGCAAGTTTTCTGGTAATTCTGGTCTTAACATTTTTTTAATACTTTTGAAAAATACCTTGAGGACTACAACACTTTCAACTTATAAAAAAATTCATCAGAAAAAATTTCCAGAAGTTCAAATATTGAAAAATAGATAAGTGACGCAAATTAAAAAAAGCTTTTATTTGGATTTGTTAAAATATATTTTTATCAGTTGATAGACTTTGATTTTTGACTTTGAATCTCTCATTATTTTTTCAGTGTATTCGTGAATTATTCATCGTTTTTGATTAATTAATTGAAAATTCATTTTTTTGGTAGAAGATTTATCATTTTAGTTAAAAGTTGCTTAATTTTGTTGAATGCAGTGTTGCGGAGTGAACGTGTTATTTAAATAAATAACACGAGAATTCCAGATCAATCTAAAAATTCTCTAACCCCTTCCTCACGCTACTCCCCTCCCCACTGAGTGAGTCACGCCTACCTCGAAAGGAAACGACTTAATGGTGTAATAATAATGTAACTATTTTGCGAAAAAATTAAACATTTTGTTTAAAATTAACCTTCTTATAGAAAATTATCTTATTTTATAAACAAATTGTCTTCTTGGCTTGTAAATTCAAAAATCTGATTGAAATTTTTGTTTTTTCTTGGCTAAAACATATTTTTTGGATGGATTTAACTGTTTTTTATTTAAAATTCAACTTCTTGTTGGAAACTTTAACTACTTTTATAAAGATTCATTTTTTTTATTTAAGATTCCTTGCCTTAGATTAGAAATTTAACTTAAAAATCATCTATTTAATTGAAAATTAAATATTTTTACACAAAATATTTAAAATCTGAAACATTTTAATTGCAATTTAATATAGTGCAACATTAATTATATAAAAGAAGGTATTCCTCTATAGAATTGATTAATCTAACGGATTTAGTTTATCGTTGAATCGTTCGAAATTTTATCGCTGTTGGCGATGTTTTTCAAATCTAGAAAATTATCAAATAAATAATTCAGGAAATATTTGAAATTCGTATCATCAAAAAAGAACTTTTTCCAATCGCCTTGTTTTCTAATGTTTTGAAGTTTTGTTTATTATTCTTAAAAAGAGAATCTAAACGTTATTAAAATAAGGATAAAGAGGAAGATATATTTAAAATTTTCGAATTCGGGTCTTTCATTGAATTTTTCAAATTGATATATTACTTGATTCCTTTAAAGTTTCAATCCATTCCAATATGTATAATAGGATTAGGCTTCATCCAGATCCACCCAAACTTAATACTCTGAAATACAAAGTGCAATCAGTAATCTCTGGCTATAATACCAAAAGATAGGGATTTGGTGATTGGTAAAGATTCACCCCGCCATCAGAAAGGTTTCCCCCACTCATCGCGAGGCCATTAAATATTTACGTTTCATAATGTTTACCATCTAAGGACCCATTGTGTAAATGCGTTTATCGATGCAATTTCAATGGCTTGCCATAAAGCATTCGAATAATATATAGTTGTTTAGTCTAACTTTGCATTTAGAGTGATTGTACATTATATATAGAGTTTCGGCTTTGCTCAACGATTTATGTCACCCTAGTGTAAATAGCCTAACCCTTATACCACATTCGACAAACCTGAACTTCAAAACGTAATTTATGGTTTAATCTTCCGTTTATCTAGTACCGAAGTTGAATATTATAATCACAAAACCTTTTTACAAATTAAACTTGAGATTAAGTTTTATAAAGTTATCGTCACTTTTTGAATGCGAAAAAGTTTTGTTTCTCAGTAGCCTCAACAACCTTTGCGGCTTTAAATGAAAATAGTTTTGCATTCCTAGCAGTTGTTAAGAGGTTGCAAGTAAAAGGAAAAGTAATTAAAAACAATTAGAAGCGAAAGCGACACCACTTAGGAACAATTAAAAGCGGAAGTCAGTTAAAAGGCTTAAAGGGAATCTTAACTGCTCAAGCGTGTTTTTATAATCACCGAAAAAGGCATGGAATTATTCTATTTTATACCAATTTTAGAAATCGTGACTTCTCACTTCTAGTATTTTAATTTCATATTCTGAATTATTAATAATAGTGTGGATATATATATATATATATATATATATATACATATATAAATCATCGGGAAAAACAATGTTTAGAACAGCATGGGCAAATTGAATAAGGAGGCTGAGGGTAAATTTGAACAGAATTTGCGAATTTTGCAAAAGATGAGTTTTCCTGCAACTATTTTTGTCAAAATTAATTTTTTTAGACGGAACGTTCAACTTCTTGGTTAAAAGTTGAACTACCTTATTACTTTTTTTGTTGGTTGGTGATCATAATTTTATTTTAAAAATCAAATATTTCATTAAAGAAATGTTTTTTTCCTGGTTGGAGATTAATTCTTTTAACTGAAAATTTAACTAATTTACAATTGGTTCAAAATTGAATCTTTTAATTACAAATTCACTATCTGTTCAAAAATGTACGTATTTGTCTCAAAATTTATACTTTACAAAAATTGGGTATAAAATTTAACAATTTAGTTGAAAATTCATTTTTTTGGTTAAAAATTCGACTACTTGGTATTAAATTAAGCTATTTTTATGAAAATTTAACTATTTACTAGCAAATTAATTTTTTTTTTTTAATCATATTCGAAAGTCCAAAATTGTATGGAAAATTGATGTATTTTGTTATAAATTCGTCTTTTTGGTAGAAAATTAATCTTCTTGGTGGAAAATTAATCTTTTTTGTTTAAATTCATTTATTTAAATTATTTAAATTTTTGGTGGAAAACTCTTGTTTTTTGTTTGTGTTTTTGGTGAAAAATAAATTTTTTTACCTGAAAAAGCATCTATTCCATTTCTGGTTGAAAATGTACCCTTCATGAGTTGTAAAATGAACTTTTCGGTAGTAAATATTTGTATTTTTTTTAACAGTCATCTTTTTCGTTAGACAATTATTATTGTTCGTTAAAAATTCATCATTCTCGTTGAGGATTGAGCTTTTTGGTTAAAAATTCGACTTTTTTTAAATTCAACTGGTTAAAAATTCCATTTTTGTTATTGCTGAAAATTAATTTGTTATATAAAATTTGACGATTCCATTCTTTTTTTAAAATTATCTTTGTTATTGGAAAATTTAACTATTTGATTTAAAATTGATCTTTATTAATTGAAAATTCATCATTGTATTTGAAGATTGAACTATTTTGTAAAAATATAGTTTTGTTCGTTTAATTCAACTGGTTGAAAATTCGTCTTTTGGTCGAAAATTCATCTCTTTTGGAAGAAAAAACTGAAATATATTTACACCTGAAATCTAAGATAAAATGACAAAAGAATTGGAATCGATGTTTGCAAAAAAGAACAATAATAACATATGAAAGGCGCCAAATGACAGGAGAATGAAACAAAATTCGCTAATGATATCGATTTACCTTTTTTGCCAAATTAAATAAAAAATGTTTAATTACTTTATTTACCGTACAAAAAAAGTCGTAAACATAACTCCTACGATAATTTTACACTTGCCTAACTCCCATTTAAGTCAATCATTTATATACTGGGTATTTTCAGCCTTAAAAATAGGAACGGAACATATAATCCTTCGGCGCAATAATTAAGTTATTGAAATTTGCTTGTATAAATATAAATAGGAAACATGAATTTGTTAAGCAAGTGTGTTAATAATTATGACTCTTCCATTAATTCTCAAATACCAAACTCAATCTGGAATACTTTAAACGATTGACGGCAGCCTGAGAAGAAGGAAGTTTTCGAAGGCTCATTTTTCTAAACAAATCATTTTTCAGCCACACCTTGAAGGCCAGTGAACCATATCACGACTCCAACCTTTTCAGATAACTTTCTACTTGTGACACTATTACTAATCTAACAAATCGTCAAGCAAGATTCAAATGGGCAATTTATGGTCAATTTCATCTAAGGCACTTTAAAATTCCCTTTTTTGGAATTTCAATTCCAAGTACGTATGAAAATAACAGGTTAGAGAAGATACAACTTTGTAGGAGATATGGGGCCATTTGAGAACTACGTCAGGCTATTTTCAAAACCTTTTAAAATTGGAAAATAAATTCTTAAAAAAAAAAAAATTAAGATATAACTTCCATATTGAATTCATCATGAGAACCTTAGGAATGCAAGTCGAAGTATATTCTATTTTTAACCAAATAGTTTAAGTTTAAACCAAAAATATTAATTTTCTCTTAAAAGAGATCAATTTTTGAGAGACGAACTTTCAACAAAATAGTTGAATATTTAACCAAACAGTTGCATTTTTAACCTAATAGATGAATTTTCAATTAAAAAAACTTAATTCTCAACGAGAAATATAATATTTTATATGTACTTCTAAATCAAAAAACAGTTAAATTTATCAGATGAAGAAAAAATTTTAAGCCAAAAAGGCCAAAAAGGCTCGCAAGCTTGAGCACGCCTAGGGCGCGCGACTGTTGGTTCTCGCGCTAAGCGCTCGATAATGCATTCACCACGCGCTAAGCGCTCCGCCTTTCTATGTACCCCAAATTTGTGCGAAAGCCTTTTAAAATGAAAGTTTGAAGCATCGAAAACTGTCATTTGGCGATTGTGAATAGTCTTTAGTTAAAACTATTTGGCTTTAAGAGGTGGGGGGGGGGGGTTTATAGGTTTGGACTTTCAAAAAATCGATTTTTTTTGTCTTGTCTTGTTGTTAAACATTTCAAGAATATATTCTCCAAATTTTAAGTCGATCTGAGCAAAACTTTTAAAG
>JAAAKG020207710.1:8180-22876 GCA_010014905.2 Druon quercuslanigerum | reverse complement strand
GTGAGTCATTCAATGCGAGGAAGTAACGAGGAACTTCGTTCCCAATGCGTGTCCCGCGACACGTTCTCATTTTTTATGACGTACTGTGAACTACTAGTTAGCACAATGAATAACTAAAGACTACAAAAAGGTATTGGTGTCTACTAAGGATTACTAGTAAGTACTATTGTGTACTATGGACTGCCATTGACAACTAAAGATTACCAGTAAATATCAGAGTCTACTACTGTCTACTAGGTACTACTTATGGCTACTGAGGACTACTATAAATCACTAAAGATTGCTAAAAACTATTAAAGACTACTTAGTGTTACTAGGGAGTACTATGGGTTACTGACTTCTAAGGATTGCTATTAACAACGGGGAATTACTGTTGATTATTAGGATTACTGCTGACTACTAGAGATTATTACTAACTACTAGAGAACACCACTGGATAGTAGGGATTACTATTGACAACTGGGCTATTAGGACTGGCTGCTAAGGACCACTATTTACTACAGGACTAAAAACTACCAGGAATTACTAGGGAGTATTATGGATTACTAAGGACTATGAAGAAGTAGTAGCTATTGTTAAATAAACTGCTATAAACTATTAGAAACTGCTAGAGATCACTTTCGATTACTAGTGTAAACTATAGAATCCCGGTTAGTACTAAGGTAACCAGAAACTACTACAACCTATCCCAGATAACTAAAATATTACCAGTAAATTCCGGAGTCTACCTTGATCTACTAGGGATCACTGTTGACTTCTGAATACTACCATTGATAACTAGTGACTACTAGAGAGTATTATTGAATACTAAATACTACTAAGCATTATGGACTACGAAAGTCTTTTTGGGATTACTATGGTACTGTGATTCAACAAGGAGTAAGTGGTACTGTTGATTACTATGGACTGCTGTTGTAAACTAGGGCGTACCAGTAAGTACTCAAGATAACCAGAATCAATGGATTGCCTACTAAGAACTACTATGGATTACTATTATCTACCAGGGTGGGCCATTTTAATCTATCCGCCCCAAAACATCCGGAAATAAGCGGTATAAAAAAAAATTGTTTGGACACAAGTTGCTCAGGGCAATGGAGGCCATCTTACTGGAAAATCAGTTTTAACCTTGACATCAATTTTCAAGGTTAATTGAAGGTCACATTGATTTTTTTAAAGGGGAACCTCTATTTCTGTCTTTAGAATCTGAAAGAGCGAGAAATTGTACGTCCTAAATGATAGTTAAGAATCAAGTTCCATGAGGTCAAAAAAAGATTAAATCGAGGAAAAATTTCAAAAATCATGTAGAACATGATTTTTTTTTCTTTTTTTAACACGTTTGATCAATACAAAGCTGGGGTGAATTTGGGACCAATGACTTTGAGAACCTTGACCTTGAGGACAATTTGGAAGGTCATTCGTAGATCAAAGTGTGGAGTTTGTTGGTTTGGAGCTTGTGAGTTTTTGGGGTTGGTTTCGGGTGTGTTAGTTCAAGGAAACAAACACTTTGACCTTTAAATGACCTTTCAAACATACCTCAAGGTCAAGGTTCTCAAAGTCATTGGCCCAAACGTGTTAAAAGAATAAAACAAAAAAATTATGTTCTGCATGATTTTTGAAATTTGACTTTGATTTAACCTTTATTTGACCTAGGGAAAATTGACTTTTACTGTCATTTCGGACGCAAAATTTTCCCCTCTTTTAGAATCTAATGTCAAAAATAGAGGTTTTTATTTAAAAAAATCAATGTGAACTTCAAATAACCTTTAAAATTGATATTAACGTCAATACCGATTTTGCAGAAAGATGGTCCCCATTGTCCTGAGCAACATTTGTCTGAATAATTTCTTTTATATCGCTTATTTCTAGAGATTTTGGGGTTGATAGATTAAAATGGCCCACCCTGTATATTAGGGATTGATTTTGATTACTAGGTATTGATACTAATTACTAGGGATAACAATGGATTACAAGTGAATATAAGAGTCTACTATTGAATACTGGGGAGTGCTAAGGATCACTAGAGACAAACTAAACAGTATTAAGTACTGCTAAGGACTAGTCTGGATTACTATGGAGTACTATTGATGAATACTATCTCACTCCTATACATCTTTTTAAATTATAAAACGCCTGTTCTACTTTGATAAATATTTGTTTCAGCATCTTTTTAAACATTTACAATTTAAATTTTCCAATTAATAATAATAATAATACCTGCAACCAGCAAGGAGAACTTGTCTGTACATCTCAACTGTACTTTTTGCACCAATCTGTTTGCCACTGAGATATGTATTGTGGCTAGAATTAATGTAATAATGACATAAGGGTTGATCCATGTCCATCCACTCATCCAATTTTTCCAAAAATACTGGCGCATTTTCATCGGACATTAGATAAGTAATAAAACCATCTTTGCTGATTCTTTCTAAATAAAAAAAAAAGTTGATTCAACACATAAATATTTTTTATTAAGTTTGCTTCTTCAATAATTATTTTTTATTATAAGAAAGGTAAATTTAAATTATAGCATTAGTTAACAGGGAGTGGATTAGAGCTACTGTGAAATTAGCGGACATGCGCAGCTCGGCTCTCACGCCACGCACACACATTGCCACGTGCCCCCCTCTCTGCCGGTGCGACGGTTCTCCACTTGTGAGAACCGAGCTGCGTTCCTCCGCTAACTTCACAGTGGATCTGAATTGCTCCTTGATAATAAAAAAAAATTTATATTTTCATATGAAATCATTTAAAGTAATGTTTTAAGTAATTAATTCAGAATTCTAATTACTCGCAGCTTTATTTTTCTCGTCTGGCTCATAATCGTTTATTATCTCTGTGCATCTATTTTCGCTATATAAAGGATATAAAATTTCATTGAGCCTAGGGTCCCTTTGCTTTTCATTCATGAAAGTCACTAGTTGCTGTAAAGTAATGTACTCGGCCTTTCCTTTCGTTCTGAAATTTTGAAAAAAATGTAAAATTAAAGTTCAGTTAAAATTAAGTCATTAATAAAAACTGATTTTAAATTTAATAATTTTTCACGGCAATGAAAGTATTAATAAATCTACTTACATTGATTGAAAAAGTTCTTCTATGTCGTTACGAGGGCAGACTTTAAAATAAAGAGCCTTAAATTTTTCAAAAACGAATGCTGACGGTTCTATTTTATCGCTCTGTAAAAAAAACGTTTATCGAACCATAAATAATTTGTTTATTATTTAATGGTTAAATTTGTTTAAATTATATTACTTTTCCACTTGGCAGGCCTAATTCCTGCAATCCTTGATAAATCAATTTTTCCGTTTTTCCAGAGGCAAAAGTTTTTGTTATCATTTTCACTGGAACTTTTCCCTTCGCGTCAACTTGGAAACTCAACTTCATCCAACTGTAATCAAAACATTTTTTTTATTTTTGATGATAAATGATTTAAGAAAATTTTCTTGAATTTAAAATAAATTATTTTTAAGATTTTTACTCACTGTTTCATTAACTGAATTGTAGGGCAAACATTACTGGCTTTAGTATTGTGTGTAATTTTTCGTAATCCCGCCTGCCAATCCTAATATAAATAAATAATTAGGTTTTAATTTTTATATCTAAATTTGGTTTACAACAACTAAATATTTAGTGTTTAATTGATCCATAGAATAAATTATATCAATAATTATTAACACATAAAATAAACGAATAATTTCTGAAATGACTGAAAAATCCCGAATAATAAAATTACCAAACAAAAAATTTCCGTCTAGTGAAATTCCCGAATAATCATTAGAAAATTCGCAAATGATAAAATTCCAGAATTGAAAAATTCCCGAATAATAAGATTCACAAAGAATAAAATTTCCGAGCTAGAAAATTCCCAAATAATAAAATTCACGAATAAAAAAATGTACAAATTATATAATTCCAAATAAGATTTCCGCATTGAAAAATTCTCGAATTATGAAATTCTCACATAATAAAATTCCCGAACAGCTTATAATATTACAGAATTTTTAATTTTACAAATAATAAAATTCCCGTAATTGTAAAATTGCCAGGACTGAAAAAACCCGACAATTAAAATTTGCGACTGTAAAATTCCCCATAAGGAAAATTCCCAAATAACAATAAATTCCGTATAATAAAATTCCCAAATAATGAAGTTCCTAAAATAATTATATCAGAAAATAATAAAACTAATGAACAATAAAATTCGCACATGATAAAATTCCTGAATAATGAAACCGAAAAATTCACGAATAATAAAATTTCCATATTATTAAATTCTCGAATAATACAATTGCGAAGTATTAAAATTTCAGAATAATAAGATTTCTGAATTGGGAAATTCTCGAATAATATAATTATAAAAAAATTATAAATAAATTATATAAATTATAAAATTATAAAATATTCGAAATAGAAAATTCCCGAATAATAAAATCCCCATAACTTTAAAATTGCCTGGACCGCAAAATCCAGAAAAATAAAATTTATTGATTAGATAAATTCGGAATAATAAAATTCATGAATTGAAAAAGTTCGAAATAATTAAAATTCCCGAATACTGAAATTTCCAAATAACAAAACTCTTAAATAATAAAATTCCAGAATAATAGTATTCCAAAATAATAAAATTTCTAAATAATAAAATTTCCAAATTGGAAAATTTGCGAATAATAAAATTCCCAAATTATAAAACTCTTCAATAATAAAATATCCAAATAATAAAATTTCCGCATAATAAAAATTCAACAAAAAAAATCTTCGTTTTAGATTTCGAATAAAGGATGCATAATTTACGGTAATTTGAAGGGTAGTCTATGGTAACTTATTATTAAGTACCCAAAATTCAATTTAAAAATGTCTATAAATTTCCGGACATTTATGGAAATTTTCGGTCATTTATTGTTATTTTAAAGGTAAATAGGGTGAAATACTATAAATTATCCAAAATTTAATTTCAAACATTTTAAAAAATCTCCAGAAATTTATGAAATTTGTTGTTAATTTATGTTAATATTACAGATAATTTATAGTAACTTACCATAAATTTACGAAAATTCAATTTCAAGACGTTTATAAATTCCCGGAAATTCTCGGTCATTTATGGTAATTTCACAGTTATATATGGAAAATTACCATAAATTACCCTAAATTCAATTTTAATAATTTTTAAAAATCTCCAGAAATTTATGAAATTTTTGGTAATTTATTTTAATATTACAGGTATTCAATTTATTTTAATTCAATTTTAAACATAACAAATTTCCTAGAAATTTATAACATTTTTGGTTAATTTATGGTAATATTATAGATAATTTATGGTAACTTACCATAAATTTGCCAAAATTAAATTTCAAAATGTCTATAAATTTCTGGAAGTTCACGGTCATTTGTAGTAACTTTACAGCTATATATGAAAAATTACCATAAATTAACCAAAGTTCTGTTTTAAACATTTATGAAAATTTTCGGAATCTGATGAAATTCTTGGGTAATTTATGGTAACTTATCACAAATTGCCCAAAATTCAATTCAATTTTAAAAGATTTTCGGAAATTTATTACATTTTTGGGTAATTTATGGTAATATTACATGTATTTTATGTCAACTTACCATAAATTGCCCCAAATGTAATTTCAAAATGCCTTTAAATTTCTGGTCATTTATTGTTATTTTAAAGGTAAATAGGGTGAAATACTATAAATTATCCAAAATTTAATTTCAAACATTTTAAAAAATCTCCAGAAATTTATGAAATTTGTTGTTAATTTATGTTAATATTACAGATAATTTATAGTAACTTACCATAAATTTACGAAAATTCAATTTCAAGACGTTTATAAATTCCCGGAAATTCTCGGTCATTTATGGTAATTTCACAGTTATATATGGAAAATTACCATAAATTACCCTAAATTCAATTTTAATAATTTTTAAAAATCTCCAGAAATTTATGAAATTTTTAGTAATTTATGTTAATATTACAGGTATTCAATTTATTTTAATACATTTTTAAACATATAAAAAATTTCTGGAAATTTATAACATTTTTGGGTAATTTATGGTAATATTACAGATAATTTATGATAACTTACCATAAATTTGCCAAAATTAAATTTCAAAATGTCTATAAATTTCCGGAAATTCACGGTCATTTGTAGTAATTTTACAGCTATATATGGAAAATTACCATAAATTACCCATAATTCTATTTTGAACATTTATGAAAATTTCCGCAATCTGATGAAATGCTTGGGTAATTTATGGTAACTTACCACAAATTGCCCAAAATTCAACATTAAAATGTCCATAAATTTCCGGAAATTTACGGGAATTTTACAGATAAATTTCTGAAAAATCAATTTTAAACATTTAAAAAAATTTCCGGAAATTTATAACATTTTTGGGTAATTTATGGTAATATTACAAGTAATTTATGTCAACTTACCATAAATTGCCCAAAATTTAATTTCAAAATGCCTTTAAATTTCTGGTCATTTATGGTTATTTTAAAGGTAAATAGGGTGAATTACTAAATTATAATTATAAATTATACAAAATTTAATTTCAAACATTTTTAAAATTTCTGAAATTTTAGAGTCATTATGGTAATATTGCAGGTAAATTGTGGTAACTTACCATAAATAGCCCAAAATTAAATTTTAAAATGTCTATAAATTTCCGCAAATTTTTAATCATTCATGCTAATTTTACAGGTAATTCTGTTAAATTACCATAAAGTACAAAAAATTTAATTTTAATCATTTTAAAAAATCTCCAGAAATTTATGAAATTTTTTGGTCATTTATGTTAATATTACAGGTATTCAATTTATTTTAATTCAAATTTAAACATTTTAAAAAATTTCTGGAAATGTATAACATTTTTGGGTAATTTATGGTAATATTACAGTTAATTTATGGTAACTTACCAGAAATTTGCCAAAATTCAATTTCAACATGTCTGTAAATTTCCGGAAGTTCACGGTCATTTGTAGTAATTTTATTTTTTTTTTTTTTTTTTTTTAGTAATTTTTAGTAATTTTACAGTTATATATGGAAAATTACCATTAACCATCCAAAATTCTATTTTAAACATTTATGAAAATTTCCAGAATCTGATGAAGTTCTTGGGTAATTTATGGTAACTTATCACAAATTGCCCAAAATTCAAATTAAAAAATTTCTATAAATTTCCGGACATTTATGGAAATGTTCAGTAATTTATAGTAATTTTCAGGTAAATATGGTAATTTACCCAAAATTCAATTTTAAACATCCTTTTTAATTTCCTAAAATTTATTAAATTTTTTGGTAATTAATGGTAATATTACAGTTAATATATGGGAACTTACCATACATTTTCGAAATTTAATTAAACCATTTCTACAAATATTCGGAAATTTGTGGAAATTCTTGTTACTTTATGGTAATTTTACAGTTAAATATGATAAATTGCTATAAATTCAAGTTGAAGCATTTTTTATACTTAAGGAAATTTATGAAATTTTGTGATGATTAATGGTAATATTACAGTTAAATTATGCTAACTTACCATAAATTACCCAAAATTCAATTTAAACATGTCTACACATTTCCGGAATTTTATGGACATTTTCTGGTTTTATGGTAATTTTACAGATAAATGTGGTAAATTACCATAAATTACCCAAAATTCAATTTTAAACATTTTTATAAATTTTTGGAAATTCATTACATTTTTTGGTAATTTATGGTAATATTACAGGTAATTTATGGTAACTTAAGATCATAAATTGCGAGCTATTAGATGTATAATTTTCATTGTTCATACAATTATCGTTATTTTAAATGCAATAACTAATTTTAGAAACTTTAAGCGTTACAAATAATTTGTGTTAATAAAAATATTTCATTATTGTATTTGTAATCAATTATATTTATTAAAAACAGTTACTTCAATTTTTTAATTTTTTAATTTTATAACTCAGCCATTTTCTGCCGGGAACTTTAAAATTCGATATTATTCTAAGCTGTCAGCAATTTTATTATTTGGGAATTTTTAGATTCGGGATTTTTCATTTCGGCAATTTTACTTTTCGAGAATTTTAACATTCAGGAATTTTATTATTCGAAAATTGTACAGTGTCGGGGATTTTATTTTTCGGGATTTTTCCGTTTTACCTAATTTTTTTTATTGATAAAGATTTGTGAAATGGTTTTTTTAATTACAAATAATAGTATTAAATATATATATTTCTAAATTAAAAAATTTGTTTGAAAATCTGCACATAATTTTTTTTTAATTTAAAAAAATGTTCTCAAACATCAAGTTGTTCAGGTTGTCATCAGGTTCGCAGAAAATTTAGTTTGAAATTTCTTTTTCGTTTGAGGCGCACAAGACTTTAAGTATCAAACAAAAATTTTCTCTAATCAAAGTATTTAATTATTATATTTTTAATAATTAAATAATAATAATAAATTTTTAATTGTTTAAATTCGGCAATTTTATAATTCGGCAATTTTATAGTGTCGAGAATTTTGTATTTCGGGAGTTTCCAGTGTTCCCTAATTCTAATCATAATATTATTGAAAATTTACTTTCGCAGTTTGTGCATCAGGACAAACCACATGATTGTAGATAATATTTGTATAATCAACCCCGGAGCAAATAGTGAGACTTTTTTGATCTAATTGTTCCTGAGTTCCATGTTTGCTCAATTTATTTAATAGTTTCGGTTCCTGAAATTAAAAAGCTTTTTTATTTTTCTCGCATATCAGAATTATAAATATAGTATAAAATTTAAATTATAATGAATAAAATCACCTTTGGTATTCCACCGTATCTTATATCGCATACTTGAGCCAATTCAATCACATCGCCGTCCTGCAAAAATATTCATCATAAAAATAATTTTATTTTATTTATTTTAGCAATGGTAATACATACATTAATTTTCATTTTTATTTATTTTATTCAATACCTTTCCTTCGCTTTTCCAATAAATAAAAAAACCATACTCGTCAACTTTGAACATACAATCAGCCTCGAATTCTGTAGTATCTTTATCTTCGTACCACCTGTCGAAGACACATCCATTTCTTAATGCTTCGGGGGTTTCGATTTGCCAATTAAAGTCGAATTTCTTCGTCATTTTGACAAATTGTTTTTATTTAGTTTTAAAACATTTATACAAAAATATATATTTTTTTTAACTTGAATTTTTTATTCTAGCACCAGAAAGTTTTAACGAGACCCTTCGACCATCTATGGTCCGATGGCGAACTGAATCAATATTTGCTTTGCTCGGCCTTCCTTTCTCCACATTTAATTCAATTAAATCAATCCTGTTTGAGGGATTAAGATGCATTAGAGTGAACTTGAAGTGGTGCACAAAATGGATTTTTAAATGACCTTCAATCTTCTGATATTCCCGGCTGGAAAACGCTATATTTTCCTATCCCCAATCGCAATGACTTTCTTTCTCTATCCATCATGAACAAAGAATCTTATCATTTTCAATCACTCAAAACTGGAGAATGGATCGAAAAGCAAGCGAGTTTATTTTAAAACCCAATTTGACGTTGATCGCTCGCTCTTATCACCTTGCCTTTCTCGCTTCGCCTCGCTTCGCCTCGCACGCATGTCCCCACTTTCTCGCTTTGCCTCGCATTTCCAAACTCTGCCTCCGTAGCTATTACCTAATACTTATTCACCATTGAAAATATTTACATACTAATTATATCTACTTCCTCTCCTATTTACAATATTTTCTTTTCCATTCCTCTTTCTTTTTTCTTTCCTTCTTCACTATCTTACCCAACACCTCCTTCACCCATGCTACTGCCCTTTTGTCCCCTCTCTCATGCAGTAATACCTCAATGCATATCCCACTCCTTTCCAGCATTTCGCACTCCTCCAGCCAGTGCTCCACTCTCACGTCTACCTTCCCGCACAATTCACACATCCTTTTCTCCATAGAAAGCCGGAACCTAATCCTGCAAGCACTCACATCTCATCATCGCTACTTACAAACTTCTGACTTCCTTTCTGTCCTTTCTTACACAAATACTACGCTCTCCCCCTTGGCTTAATCCATCCATAGTTTCTGTTAAACCTTGACTCTTGATCAATCCTCCTCTGTTACCTTATTTATCACCATGCCGTTTTCTTGATACCGCTCCTCTCCATATACCTCCCACGTGCTTCTAATCCTTTCATCTCTTTTCCGTGAATCTGAGTCTTAGAATGATTCTTTAAAAAATTCTCTCCATTCCTCTAAGTTTGCTAAAACTATTTATCTTCCACACGTCCCCTTCTATCTCAACACTTATTCAGTCTTCTTCCAGATTTTTCTCCTTTTCCTGCTCTTTCTTCTTACACAGTAGGATAAACTCCTTCCTAATTTCTACGTACTCCTTCCTTTTCGCAGCACCTCGTTTCCACTTCTTGTACTTCCTTTTCACATTTCTTTTCATCCCTTCACATTCCTATCCCACGGAGGCTTTACTATTCCTTTATTCTTCTATCCAAATAGCTTCTTTTGCACAGCCCCTTTCACTTTCTCATTCAGATCCTCCCACATCTCTTCCATCTACTCCCGTTCAAAGCGTACCATGCCTTCCACCACCCTACCCTTTTATCCACAATCTTAGGGGCTGAATGTCTGATTCTACCCTCCTTCTACTGCGAATTTCTCTGTATCCTCCCAACCTTGCTTATCTATGACCACATAGTCTATCACCGATTCCCTCACCTGAGTTAGATCAAATTTAAGATAAGAAAAAGAAGAGGGGATTGAAAAAGAAAGAGGTAAATTTGGTTTATCAAAGAGATAGAAAAAGATATGCGTTGATAAATGTAGGGTAGGATAAGACAGAGAAGAGGTGATAAAAAAGATAGACGGTAAATTAGATTAACAAAGCTAGAGAAATATTGACATGAATAGATACAGGATAAGATAAGATAGAGCAAAGGGGATTGAAAAAGATAGATGTGAATTTAAATTGAAACATAGGTAGAAACACATAGGCATTGATAGATTGTGGTACGATGAGTTGGACAAGAGGAGATTGAAAGGGATAGAGGAAACTTTATATTAACCGAGAGATAGACAGACATTGACATGGATAGATAAAGGATAGAGCTAGATAGAGAAGAGGGTATAGGAAAGAGCATATAAAACAGATAGACTTAAATTTAGATTGATAAAGGGATATAAAAGGATAGACGTGGATAGAGGTAGTTTACGATAAAAGGATAGGATAAGATAGAAAATAGGGGATCAAAAAGGATAGACGGAAATTTGAATTAACAGAGAGATAGAGAAATATGGGCGTGGATAGATGAAGAATAGGTTGAGATAAATAAAAGGAGATTGCAAAGGATAGAAAGGAATTTAGATTGAAAGAGAGATAGAAAAATAGTGGGCTGTACAGATAAAAGATAGGATGTGGTAAAGGAGAGAGTATTGAAAAGGATAAACGAAAATTCATATTGACAAAGACATAGAAAGGAATATATTTTCTCTATTCTCTCCAAATATTTTTTGGGAATAGAAAAATTGTTTGAACACCTTGATTCATCCTTAAAAATAATTTATTGTCAGGATTACTATATTAGGCTTATTTTAAAAACAAACATTCGGTTTTTAAAAGTAGTAAATAATTGTATACTAAGTTATTTACAATAATTAAAATCATTAACTTTTCATGCATGCTTGTATTACAATTTTTTGTGCGATTTGTTTTTACAGGATTCATTCATCAATGTTTAATAATTGGCCAGTATTATTAAAATCAGAAAATTTAAAAATATATACTTTTAGATGTATAAATAAAAATGTTGAATCCTATTCCCTGAATATTCAAATTTACAATTTTGTATGAAAAATAGTTTTTTTCAATCTCTCTTTTCCCCATGAATGAAATTTTGAACAAACGACATTTTGTGAACTTTAATTGAGGCAATTGAACCAGCACAAGCTCCAACCCAATAAACTATCACGTGATCCATAACTGTGGTACCGAGGCATCCATACTTTAATGAAGTTGCTAGCGCTGGATTAAAATAGCCTCCAGAGTAATTGGCAGCTGAAAAATTGTTTATGATAAAAATTAATAACAAAAATAATAAAGATATAAAATTATATAAAAACTTTGTATAATGTAGGAAGACATAAAAATAATTCAGACTGACCAGCCACAACTAACGAGGTTCCCACGAAGGAATCAATTATTGTGCTAAACCTCGGATTAAGGTCGGCAAGAATGCGGGAGACGACTCTACAAATGCAGGTCGCTACGCCTTCGATTATCGCTCCATAAAATACTGGTACCTAAATTAAACATTAAAAAATAGAACTGCTATTAATTATGGTATTTAAATAATTATATTACCGAAATCAATATAAAAATATTGTGATTACGTTTCAAATATTGACGCATGCGCGAGTATTTGGCGCCAATGCGCAGACAAGTGGAGCGCAGCGAGTTTAGGATTAGGTATTTTAGTCTGAGTGGGGGAAATCAAAGATGCCTGCACACCGAGGGACAAAACATTATTTTTTTAATGCCTTGGAAAAAAAGGAGTTTTCATGGTGACCAAAATAGATGAGTTTCCATATAAGAATATTTTTTAACCACATGGTTCAATTTTCCACTAAAAAGAGAAGAGATATTGAAATTTCTACAAACTCGTTTAATTTAAAAAAAAAGAAATAAATTTTCAACAAAACAACCCCCCATTTTCAACAAAAAAATTAAATTTGCAACCAAAAGGAATAATATTCTACCAAAAAGACGAACTTTTAAATAAAAAAATTGATTTTCAACCCAAAAAAAATGTTCAACAAAATTGGTCAATTTGTTAACCATTTTTAAACAAAAGGAATAATATTCTACCAAAAAAGACGAATTTTTATCAAAATATAATAATGTTAAACCATATGGTTGAATTTTTAACTAAAACAAAATTAATTTTTAACTGGAAAGATGAATTTTCTAGCAAAAAGACGAATTTTCGACTAAAAAAAAAAACATTTTTTTAACTGTTAATTTTAGTATATACTTAAATTTTCAGTCTTAAAAAAAACGTTCAACCAAAGACATGAATTTTTAACCAAAATAGATAAATTGTCAAACAAATGAAAAATGAGTTTAAAAAACTAGCAACATTCTTAACGAAAGAAATTTTGTTTAAAAAAGGACAATTTTTAATCCAAAACATTAATTAAAATACGGATTTTTAAATAAATAAAAAACACTTTTTAACTGAAAATTTTATTATATACTTAAGTTTCAGTTAAAAAAATTAAATTTCAACAAAAAAAATTGTATCAAAATAGTTAAATATTTAATGAAAAAATTTAACTTTTAACGAGAATAGATGAATATTAAACTTAAAAAGATAAATTTTCAAGCAAAGAAAAAATGAATTTCAAACAGAAAATAGTAAAATTTATAGCTAATGAAATTTTTCTAAACAAAAGGGCGAATTTTTAACCTAAAAGATTAATTTTTAACGAAAAGAGAGGAATTTTTAACCAAATACATGAATTTTCCACCAAGCGGTTTATTTGTCAACTAAAAAAGATACATTATTAAGAAAAAATCGAATATTTCAATTTTCATTTAATTAATTTTCATAAAAAAACTAATTTTCACCAAATTAGTTAAATTCTCAATAACAAAATTAATTTTAAAACGAGGAGAATAATTTTTTATCAAAAACAGTAAACTTTCAACTAAAAAGAAATACTTTTTTTACTCAATTAAATAAAATAGTTTAACTTTCAACTCTAGTAATGAATTTTTAACTGAAAAAGATAAATTTTTATACAAAAAAAAAACTGTTTTCAAAAAAATAGTTACATTTTTAACAAAAGAAATCATTTTTTAACCAAAAAGACAAATTCTTAACTAAAAAGAATAATTCTCAGTGGAAACAGATGAATTTTTATTAAAGTAGACGTTACTTTTCAACCAAATGGTTAATTTTTTAAATAAAAGTAGATAAATATCTAATTCAAAAATCGATTCGATTCCTAGCAGAGCGAAGGAGAAGATATTTTTTAGGAATAATTTAATTTTAAGAATGTTTAATTCATAGCACCATCTAGTCTGAAAAAACATTGAGAAATTCTGTTATTCTCTAATGACAATACAGTGTCCTTGAAAAAGTTGACTTGTAACAACTGGCAAAAAATGCGTGTATTTCTGAAAAAGGATTCTACTTTCGATCGCTCTAGTAGCTTAAGGGAAAAGCACCCGACCGGAAATCAGAAGTTCTGTGTTTCGATTCCTAACTGAGCGAAGGAGAAAATCTTTTTTCAGAACAAATGTAATTTTTTAATTTACTGCACCATCTAGTCTGAAAAGACATTAGGAATTTCTGTTATTCTCTAATACAGATTCCTCGAAAAATTGGAATTTTAACACCTAGCAAAATAATGCATTTTATTTCTGAAAAAGGATTCTTCTTTCGATCTCTCTAGTAGCTTAAGGGAAAAGCACCCGACAGGTAATCGGAAGAATCTTTTTTCAGAAAAAATGTAATATAAAATTGTATTAATTTATAGCACCATCTAGTCTGAAAAAACATTGAGAAATTGTGTTATTCTCTAATGACAATACAGTGTCCTTGAAAAACTTGACTTGTAACAACTGGCAAAAAATGCGTGTATTTCTGAAAAAGGATTCTACTTTCGATCGCTCTAGTAGCTTAAG
>JAAAKG020207699.1:0-22877 GCA_010014905.2 Druon quercuslanigerum | reverse complement strand
TAATAATATGATTTCAAAACGATGAAGACAGTTTTCAACTTATGAAATTGGAAAAGGGGAAATAATAAATATAAATAAACTTTTATTATACAACTGGTATCAGATATGGAATAACATAACTTCAAAGTAAATAATAAATTGATTTTCTTAGTTTAAAAATATTAACCTGCAATCAGTATTTAATTTATTATTTTGAAAAAAAAACTTATCAGCTAATAATAATTAAATAACCAGTAACATAAAAAGCATTAAATAAATTATTTTCATCGAATCATTCAAATAACTCTTATTTCACATATAATTTTTTTAAACTGCACTTTCGTTTCTGCTACTTGGATTTATTAATCAGATAATAAATAGTTAATCAGTTTACAAGATAAAAAAGCACTGAAGAATTATTTTCATGAAAAAATATAAATGATTCGTATTTTATATTTTGCTTGAAACTCAAAATTGTGTTTCTAACAAATTTAATTTATTTTTTCAAATCGCCTTTTAAACTTTTTTCGTTATTTCGAAAAAAAGAATTCAGGTGGTAAAAAAAAACAATCATGAATTACTCGAAAACAGTTTTTATATAGAATATCAGAGAAATTTATGCCACAATCGACCAAAAATGTCTTGCCACTGACTCCTCTCTGTAATTTTTTTTTTCAAATTAACAACAACTGGTAAATATTTAAATAATATTTATAAAAAAATTCACATTTTTAACATTATTCCATAAATATCCCCAATTTTTTTTTGTGGAACCCACTAAACATGTAGCGTTAGTGACTCCTAGCTGTAATTTTTTTTCAAATTAATAACAAATAATAATAATTTATCAAACAATTTTTTATAATTAAAAGTTTATTTTGACCAATTTTTCATAAAGAAAAGTTAATTATTTAAACAATCTTTATAAAAAAATGTATATTTTATTAACCTTTAAAAGAATAGGCTTGTTTGTCCAATTAACAAGAACTGTTAATTATTTTAAGCGTTTAATTTTGAATTTGGCATGTTATCTTATTTTTCTGTTTCCATTAAGAAAATCCCTCAATTTCCATTGTTTTGATAGAAATTTAAAACTACCAAATTTTTTTAATTCAAATATAAATTTTTTTCAATCAATGCGTTAAAAAAAATTTCTGATTTTATCAAACAAAAAATTCTTTGTTTATTAAGGGTCTTATTTTTAACTTTCTATCGAAAATTGATTATTGATTGATCTTTAACTCCTTTATGAAACTGGAAAGAATTGCTGAAGTTACGAAAAAAGTTGATATACCATTCTACCTTAAAAAACGATAAAAATATTTTTAGATAAAGTTTGAAATTGAGTTTTCAACGAATAGGGCGTAAATGCAGTAAAAAGACTTGCAATTAATCACAGAGAAATTGGCAGATTTTTATCGACGAGTTATTGAGTGATTTACGATTGTGGCAAATTACTAACGGGCGCATCGGAAAATTTATGAATGCCAACATCGTAAATTACTTCATTAGCAAGGCTTCCGCCATATCCATAAATATTAGTCCAATCATGTTTTCCTTTAAAATGCATATTAGGACGCGTCAAAATTATAAATTTTTTGCCTTTTTTGCATAAACAATAATTTTTGAGAAAAATTAAAAATAAAATAAAAAATTGAATTATATATGATGTATAAAGACGTTAATTAAGCCGCTTCTTTATTTATTTATCAAGCCTCACCTTATTCAATTGTCCTGCCTTATCCTCAATTATTTCCCCTTAATTTCCTTCCCCTTATTTCCACTTCTTCCTTTCCCCTTACTTTCCCCCAATGACCTAATGTTACCCTGCCCCACTTTCCCCATTTTGTCCCTATTATTTCCCCTGCTTTTCCTTTCCTAATTTCCTATAATTAATAATTTGAATAATAAAAATTAATAATTTAATTTAAATAATTTCGCCTTTATACTACCTATTTTAATATTTTTTCACTACCCCTGTTTTGATTTCTCTCATTTCCCCTCACTCTCCGTACGTCTCTTATATATTTCCCCTAATTTTCTTCACTTCCACACACTTCTTCTTTGAACATTTTCTCTCATTTTTATCTCATTTCCCTTTTCCCTAATTCTTACCCTTATTCCCATGACCGTTTTATTTGCACTTAGTTTTCTGGTCTTAACTTCACCTATTTCTCCACCCTTTCATACCCCTTCTTCCCTTTTTCTTATTTCCCCTCATTTTCAATTTGTATTCTCTACTCTTCCTTCGCCTTTTTCTCCCACTTTCATTGTTATAAGTTAGTCACTTTTCTTTCTCT
This sequence comes from Druon quercuslanigerum, assembly GCA_010014905.2. NCBI lineage: Eukaryota > Metazoa > Arthropoda > Insecta > Hymenoptera > Cynipidae > Druon > Druon quercuslanigerum. The sequence continues at coordinate 20,598 of JAAAKG020207699.1, read as the reverse complement.
TTTCCCTTCCCGGATTTACCTTCACGTCCCTAGTTTCCTTCCTCTAATTTCCCATTGAGCTCATTGAGCTCATTGAGCTCTCCCTCCCCATTTCTTTCAATTCACCCTGAATTTTTCTTACCTTATTTCCCCTTACTTTTTTCTTACTTCCGTTCTTTACTCAACTTCATTCTTTATCATTTCCCTCATTCCTTTATTTTGACTTACTTACCCTCCCTTCAATTCCCTGTAATCTCCTACTTCCCTTTTCCTATTATTATTACGTAACCTTATGTAATTTTTCTAATATCCGGACCCTTACCCACCTTATTCACGTTCCCCATTTCCCTTAATTTCCTCATTTCCTCTCACCTCATTTCTTCTCCTCTTATTTCTCCTTACTCGCCGTACTTCTTCATCACATATCTTCTAGTTTTCTTTTTAATTTCCCGTTCTTAATTTCGCTTCACTTTCTTTATTTCCTTCCCCTCAAGCCCATTATTTTCCCTTCCCATCTACGTCTTATGAAGACTAACTTTTCTACTTCCTCTACAGTGATAAAATAATAAAAATTAATAATTTAATTTAAATAATTTTGCCTTTATACTACCCATTTTAATTTTATTTCACTACCCCTGCTTTTATTTCTCTCATTTCCCCTCACTCTACGTACTTCTCTTATATATTTCCCCTAATTTTCTTCACTTCCCACACTTCTTCTTTGCACATTTTCTCTCATTTTCATCTCATTCCCCTTTTCCCTAATTTTTACCCTTATCATTCAGTTAGTCACTTTTCTTCCTCTCATCCCTTCCCGGATTTAGCTTCACGTCCCTAGTTTCCTTCCTCAAATTTCCCATCAGTTATTGAGCTCCCCCTCCCCATTTCTTTCAATTCAACCTGAATTTTTCTTACCTAATTTTCCCTTACTTTTGTCTTACTTCCGTTCTTTCCTCAACTTCATTCTTTATCATTTCTCTCATTCCTTTATTTTGACTTACTTACCCTCCCCTCATTTCCCTGTAGTCCCCTACTTACCGTCCCGCTATTTTCCTTACGTATCCTTATGTCATTACTCCTAATTTCCTGCCCCTTACCCTCCTTATTCACCTTCCCCATTTCCCTTAGTTTTCTTAATTTTCCCCACCTCATTTCTTCTCACCTCATTTCTCATCACTCCCAGTATGTCTTTATCCCATATCGTCTAGTTTTCTTTTTAATTTTCCGTTCCTCGTTTCGCTTCACTATCCTTATTTCCTTCCCCTCAAACCCATTATTTCCCCTTCCTATCTACGTCTTATGAAGACTAACTTTTCTACTTCCTCTACAGTGATAAAATAATAACAATTAATAATTTAATTTAAATAATTTCGCCTTTAAACTACCCATGTTAATGTTATTTCACTACCCCTGCTTTTATTACTCTCATTTCCCCTCACTCTACGTACTTCTCTTATATATTTCCCCTAATTTTCTTCACTTCCCACACTTCTTCTTTGCACATTTTCTCTCATTTTCATCTCATTTTCCTTTTCCCTAATTCTTACCCTTATCATTCCCGTGATAGTTTTAGTTGCACTTAGTTTTCTGGTCTCACTTTCACCTATTCCTCTGCCATTTATTGCCCCTGCTTTCCTTTCACTTATTTCCCCATATTTTTCTTAACATTATCTACTCTTCCTTTCCCTATTTCACATACTTTCACTCTTATGAGTTAGTCACTTTTCTTCCTCTCATCCCATCCCGGATTTACCTTCACGTCCCTAGTTTCCTTCTTCTAAATTCACATCACTCATTGAGCTCCCTCTCCCTATTTCTTTCAATTCACCCTGAATTTTCCTTACCTCATTTCCCCTTTTTTTTCTTACTTCCGTTTTTCCCTCAACTTCATTCTTTATCATTTCCCTCATTACTTTATTTTGACTTACTTACCCTCCCTTCATTTCCCTGTAGTCCCCTACTTCCCTTCCCCATATTTTCATTAAGTAACCTTATGTAGTTTCTCCTAATACCCTGCCCCTTACCCTCCTTATTCACGTTCCCCATTTCCATTAATTTCCTCAATTCCCCTCATCTCATTTCTTCTCCTCTTATTTGTCCTTACTCTCCGTACTTCTGCATGCCATATCTTCTAGTTTTCTTTTTAATTTCCCGTTCTTCATTTCGCTTCACTTTCCTTATTTCCTTCCCCTCAAGCTCATTATATCCCCTTCCCATGTGCACCTTATAAAGAATAACTTTTTCTACTTACCCTCCCGGGATTTATCCTACTCTTCTTGACCTAATTTATGATAATTCCCCTCTCATCACTTCTGATTTCCACTTTAGTCCCCTAATTCCCTTCTCCTTATTTTACTTGCTTCTCCATCTGTCATTTCCCTTTATTTCCTTCTCCTTAACCTCCTTATTCCCTTTCCTATTTCGATTCACTTTCTTAGATCCTCTTTTTTCATTTCCCCTCACTCTCCTTAATTCATCATCGTACATGTTCTTATTTTCCCTTAATTCCTTCAACACATTTCCCCTCAATTTCCTTTCACCCTTATTTCTTTCCCCTATTATACCTTTCTCCCCTCTCCAATGTACCCCTTATTACTGATTACTTTCCTGATACAAAAAAAAATCACGAATTTTCAACAAAATATATCTAATTTCAAGAACATTGTTCAATTATAAAGAAAAAAACGATTTCTCTACGACCAGGTTTATTTTCAACCCCAAAATGGGACGCATAAACAAAAAATTTAATTTTCTATTAAAAAGTTGAATTCTTATAAAAATATATTCATTGTTAACCAAATATTCAAATTGAGACTAAAAATAACTAAAAATAACTAAACCAAACGATTTAATTTTTTAACAAATTGTTTATTCTTCAATCAAATCAGATCACTTTAGATAAAAAAGTATCATTTTCAAACAAGAAGGATGAATTTTTGGCCAAAAAGGATAATTTTCGATCAAAAAAGGAATAATATAAACAAAATAGATAAATTTTTAAATACAAAAGATCAATTATTATTAAAAAATAAAATAGTAACATTATTAGTTAGAAAAATAAATTTCTAACCAAAAACCAGATAGGTTTGCAACTAAAAGGATAAATTTTAAAATAAATGCTTTTTTAAGCAAAGAGGTGAGAGAGAGAACATTAATTTTATACCAAGAAAATACACATTTTCAATAATTGAATTTACAACCCAGAAATACGATTTTAAAAAAGTCAATTTTGTCCCAAAAAGTGAAATTTTTATTTCTAAATCTTATATTGAAAGAAAAAAGTTATTTTGGACCGGAAAATTAAAATTTCTACAAAATTGTTTCATTCCCAACCAAATCAGATTAATTTCTACCCAAATAGTCGCTTTTTCAATCGACAAAGATGAATTTGTAACCCAGGGAATTACTTTTCGAACAAGAAAGACGAATTAAAAAAATACATATTGTTTACACTAAAAACGGAAAATTTTTAATAAAATTGTCAATGAATTTTTTATAAAATAAACTAGTTTATAACTAAATGGTTTCATTAACAACAAAATAGATCAAAATTCAACTAAAATGATAAATATAAAAAAAAAAAAATGAAAATTTAGCATAACAGAACAATCAAAAAGATTATTTTTTAACTCACGGGAATAATTCTCTAAAATGGAATATTTAAATTGTCAACAAAGGACATAAATCCACAACAACAAAAAATGAAGTTCTAACAAAGAAATTTAATTTTTAACCAAGTACCTGAATTTTTAACAAAAGCAGGTGACTTTCGAAAAAAATAGTTGCATTTTCAACAAAATTTTAAAATTTTCAACTAAATTATTGAAAATTTATCATCAAAAAACATACTTAAGTCCCCTCCCCCTTAAATTGTTAACACTTTTTATGGAATTCTCCTGATGTTTTTATTTATTATTAAATAGAATGAAACTTTCCAAGATTTCTCACGAATGCTAGATTGCTGAGAAATTTCTAAAAGTTCCTCAGATAGTTATCTCAAGATATCCCGCGCAGGAATATAAAAATCTTACCCATTTTCTGAGGAAACAACCTCTTTGAAGTGCAAACCTCCGAAAAATCGTATTTTCCTTTGAGTATTCTCTCGCTGAATAGAGTATAGAAGGTCGACGACCCTTCGCTGTGACTCATTTGCGCGACCCCGTGTGTAATATACGTATGTACGGAACCCTACCGGAAAATGTCATAAAGAACATTATTTAATGTCCTCACGAGTATCCTCACCACGAGCCTCAAACTAAAATTTCCCATCTGATAATGAACTTTTATTGTCAATTGAAACTTATTTATAATAATGTTTAAACAGGATAAAGCAAAGTTTATATTTGAAGAGAGCGGTAGGATAAACATCCGGAAAGGCTTACAGATGATTCATTTAATATTATCTAGACTCCCATGTGTTTTGACGCTCTGATTACGAAAATGAATATGGAATTAAGCATTTCTTGCAGAACATACTACAATTTTGCAAACAAGTTTTTGATGAGAGTTGTAGACCTTTTAAAAATAGACATTTTATATACAGCACATGTTTACTCTGGGATTAATAGTTTCCGAGGAAATTGATGGTAAATATTGAAAACTAGACTACTTCTAGTACAAGTCAGAGTAGTGCCTTCCCGTCCCCATCAGACATTGGAAAGAGGTAGGGGTGCCACTTAAACTATTTATTTCATCAGTTTCTGGGTTGGCTTCTTACACCCCACAAGACTCTGGAATGTGTTAGGGTTGTGACGTAAATTATTTCTTTGGCCATTTCAAGGGGATATTAGCGCCCCCAACCCACAGCATATTTAAAAGGAATAGAGGTGTGACTTAAACCATTTCTGTGATCAGTCAGAGCGGTGCACTTTTCGTCTCTACAAAACACTTGAAATTTCTAGAGTCGTGACTAAAATTATTTATTTGACTAGAAGGCATTTGTCCATTAACCCCACGGTATATTAGAAAGGAAAAGAAGTGTGACTTAAACTATTGCTGTGGTCAGTCACCGCGGTGCACCCTTCTTCCTCAAGAAAAACAGGAAATTAGTAGGGTTCTGACTAAAATTATTTCTGGTGATCAGTCCAAAAAGACATTAGCGCCCCAGCCCCACATCACATTTAAGAGGGATAAAGGTGTGACTTAAACCATTTCTGTGATTAGCCACAGCGGTGCACTTCTCCTTTCCACAAAACACTGAAAAATTCTAGGCTTTTGACTAAAATTGTTTCTGTGATAAGTCCTACAAAGCATGTGCACCTCAAACCGAAGGCACATTAGAAAGAAGTAGAAGTGTGACTTAGACTATTGCTGTAGTTCATCACCGCCCTGCACTCTTCTTCCGTAAGAAAAGCAGGAAATTGGTAGGGTTCTGACTGAAATTATTTTTATGACCAATCAAAGGAAGCATTGGCACCCCAACCCCAGAGCCAATTAAAAAGGGATAGAGGTGTGACTTACAGAATTTGTCTGATTAGCCACAGCGGTGCACTTTTCTTCTCTACGAAATACTGGAAATGGATAGGGTTGTGACTAAAATTATTTATGTGATAAGTCCAAGGAGGCATTGGCGCCCCAACCCCAAGGCACATTAGAAAGGGATAATGGTGTGACTTAAACTATTTCTATGAACAGTCTCAGCGGAGCACCCTTCTTCCACACAAAACACTGGAAATGGATAGGATTGTGACTAAAATTATTTATGTATTAAGTACAAAGAGGCATTAGCGCCCCAACCCCACCGCACCTTAGAAAGGGATAATGGTGTGACTTAAACTATTTTTATGAACAGCCAAGGGGGCATTAGCGTCACAATCCCACGGCGCTTTAGAAAGGGTTAGTGGTGTGACTTAAACTATTTCGGTAACCAGTTAGAGTAGTGCACCCCCCACCCACTAGACACTAAAAATTGGTATGGACGTGACTTAAATTATTTCTTCAAACAGTCACATCGGTGCCCTCTCCCATTACAAGATAACGGAAAGGGGTGTACTATTAGATACAGATTTAATAGAATTTATTTTACAGCTACTTATTTGAAAATGGTGGACACTAAAGATTACCATTTTTCTCACAATCTAAAATTACTTAAACGCTAGCATGATTGTTTTAACGTGCACAAGCAACGTTTGATGATCGAGTATTTACTTTTCCCGTTTTTGACAAATGGAATTCACTTCAATTCAATCGAAAAAAATCGAATACAGACTAAATGTACGAGGCGAATGATGAACCAATACATCAGCGAATAAAGCCAATGGAGCGGCCAACGTTTTTTTTTCAAACAAAAGTAAGTTTGTTAAAAAAAAACTCCTCCAGTTTATTTGCGCATTGTTTGAACAATTAATTATCAATTATTTCCAGTATTTCAATGTGTTGCCTTTTTTGCCTCAATAATTTTTCCAGGAAATTGTTTGTAGTCTGCGCCAAATTTTTCCCAATTTGACAAATACTAGAAATAACTAAAAAGTAAATCTTTAAATAATTCATTAAAATAAAAAATAAGATTCACGCGTTCAGTAATCACTAGTTGTAATATTTATATTTATTCCTTTAATTTGTTTAAAGATATTGTTTAAACAAATTGAAGTTGTTTAAGCACTTAGTGCTTTGTTAAATTATAAAGCTCACATATCAAACTTGCGAGATTTCTTTGTACTTAATGCGTTTTTCATGAAAATGACAATAAACATTTGTTATGACGAAATCTATGAAGTCTCCTGAAAGGTGAAAGCAACCAATGTGTCGTGTTTAGAGTTTTTCTGTGGTGTTTTCTATGATTTCTTTGCGTTTCGTTTTTGTTTCTTAGTTGTCTGCATTTATAAATTATTTATCCTTATTTTCTGTGCTTTTTGTTTCTTTAGTTCAGGTTATAAGTTCATTTTCAAGTCTCTTTGCGAATCGCTGCTTTCGAAGCAAAGTAAGATCCCTAAAGACCTTTCATAGTCATCTAGCGCTGAGTATGTCTTGGATGCAAATTTTTCGCAGCAGTTTTGCAAATCCTTTCTGTAAGGAGAAACATTTAAGAGAAATTGATCTGAGGCTCCTAACAGAAAGTCAGCAAACAGTGTTTTCTGATTTTCCGAAAGGCAGTAAAATATTTTGTGCTTGTAGAAAAGAATGTAGTAATCTTAATTTACAGCTATCCAGAGTTATAGAAGAGCCTGATATTAATGTAGAGGAAGAGATGAACAAGGACACACATTTTTGCTTTCTAATTAGGAATAAAAAAGAAGGATGCAATTATAAAAATCACTTAGCGGTCTCGAAGTCCTGAATCGAATAAAAGAAAAATAAGAGCAGAAGGGCACTACATATTCAGAAAATATTTGTCTACTCACCTTTGCGCCTAAGTCTTATTTCGCAGACAAATCATTCGAGAATTCGGTGCATCTGAACGTGAAGCCAGAAAAGCAAAATAGTTAGTTGCCAAAAGTAGAGTTTTGACTTTTCCGGAAACCAAGCAAGGACAAAAAATGACAGAAGAATCTAAAAATTTGGTAAGAAACTTGTACGAAGAGACAGATTCTGTGCAATCTTTCAGAATTATATGCCAGATTTGTAGCTATACATGAAAATCTGAAGATTGGATTTTCGAAATTCGCACAACTAAGCCCAAACCACTTTGTTTAAGCTGGAGCGAGTTGAACTCCCAATGTTTGTGTCTGCGTTTATCTTGAGCAACTGTGAGATTATCATGACTGTCCTTAAGAAATCATGTTCAGTGAACCCACTGACGCTTGTCATTTTATCGAATGCGTATCTTGTCCTGACATTAAAAATTTTTGAAAGTACCTGACTTATCTATTGGACTTGAATAGTTTTGACACAGTGACATATCAAGTTTGGCAGCAAACTGATAGAAGCACTTTGAAGACTGAAATAGCAGACGCTGATCCTTTCGTAGAAGCACTCTTCACTAAACTTAAAAGGTTTGTTTATGAAGCACCTTAAAGTTACACTAAAAGAAGAAGAGTACCTGATTTTGCTTGACATTGCTGAAAATTATCCTTTCGTCATTCAAAATGTTGTTCAATCTTTCCATTCAAATAATAATGAAGCAACTATATTTGCAGTAGTTATTTATTACAAAGATGGAAACGAACTGTAGCTGCATTTAAAAAATAAAAATGTTTTCATAAATCTTTTAAATCGAAAAAAATATTTTAGAATTTCTGCAGAAACACATTTTTAGGCAACTGCACATGGAAAAAGTCCGGGTGACGGGATTGGTGGAAATTTGAAAATACTTGCGGCAAAAGCTAGCTTGCAGCGCTCAACACAGAATCCGATCCTAACTGCGATAAAGTTATTCGAATGGGCTAAGAATCATTTAACGGAAACAGTAATTCTTTTCAGTTAGAAAGATTATCACATAAAGATGACCAAAAAACTTAAAACTAGATTCACTAAAGCAATTATAATTCCCGAAACTCTAAAATACCACTCATTTATTTTAAATGATAACGGACAACTGCAAATGAAAAAAACTTTATTTGCAACAGAACATGATCTGTTTCCAAAGACAGTTAAAAATCCTCAAGTTCAGAGAAGGAAGCAATGTGGGAAAAAAGGCGAACTAAATAAATTAAAGATGAATTTACTGCAGCTTTGATGGAGAATCATGCATACAACCAAGTCCCTGGTAGGGCTGACCAACCTTTCCGAGCTCGCGAGGGAGTGTTTCGCTCGGATATAATCGCATAATTACATAACTATTATCAATCCCAAAATGCCAAACAACATTCTTATCTGAAAAAAGTGAAGCTTTCGTTTAAAAATACTCTTAAAAAAATTAAAACTGCCCGAAGAGTAGAAAATGTTACATGAACATTTTAAATGGCAAATTGTTTTTAAAATTTTAGAAATTAAAAACAATAGCTTTCACCCAATGAAATAGCATGCACAACTCTTTATAAATCATTCATAAAAAATTCGATTTGCATTTGTAGAAAGAAAGTTATGACGATTTGAAAATTCCCGTTTAGCCCGGGGGATGCAAATTTCACCCCCTATAGTTGGAGGAGGGATGGTCGTGAAAGTCTATAAAGTGGTGGGTATACTACTTTCATATAGGCAAACAAAGTCTGAACTTTCCAAGGCAATCGGAAGATCGGTTTTTTAAAGTTGGGGAAGTTCAGGCATAATGCCCCATAAATTATATTGAAACCAAAATTGATTGAAACCAAAAAAAGACAAATTTTCAATCAAAAAGATAAATTGTTAACCGCGAACATTAATTTTCTACAAAATACATGATTTTTTTATAAAAGTTTTAATTTTTATCTAAAAAATGATTACTTTTCGACAAAAAATTAAATATGTTAATTTTTATTTATAGTTGAATTTTCGACCAAAGAAGTGCATTTTGAATCAAGAATATTAATGTTCTACCAAAAAAGGCGCATTTTCAATTAAATATTTATATGATTTTTTAACATAAGATTTGAATTTTCAAAATGTAAAATTTACATAAAACATGAAATAGTTAAACCGAACAAATAAATTTTTAACAGAAATGATGAATCTTTCACTGAAGAAAATGTATTTTCAAACAAGAAAATTCATATTTTTTAATGAAACAAAAAACGAGTTTTCAACCAAATATTGTAATCAAGAAGATAATTTTTTGTCCAGAAAACATTAATTTTAACAAAATACATGAATGTTCAGCTAAACAAATTTTTTTCAACTAAAAATGGAACCGTTTGATTTTGAATGGAAAAAATTAATTTTCAATCCAAAAAACGAATTTTTAAAGAAATAATCAAATTTTTAAGCAAATAAATGAATTAGGTAAAAATTCAGATAAAAATACCTGAATTTTCATCCAAAAAAAGGAACTTTTAAACACAAAATGGAATTTTATATTATTTTATTTGAAATATTTATATTTTGAACTGTTTAATATAGTTTTCATATATTCATATTCACATTTTATTGCAAAAAAAAACTCTCGAAAATTCTCGTGATCATAAAACTTAAAGCCCCAAACAATAAGATCGGAATCGCGAATCACTACTCTTTAAACATTATAATGCAAATAAATAAACTTCAATCATGAGTTAGACATTTTTTTTATTAGCAACAGAATTTATATGTGTTTCAAGTTGTACAAGGTTTCAATACAAGTTTTTATTTGAACAGAAATAAGGCCAACGATTCAACACTTTGAAATATCTCTTTAATATTAGTTCTTCAGTGGAAGCACTATTTTCTGATTTACGTCGAGATACAGAAGGTCCGCATCATCGACTATTACAGATACACCGACAGAAATGAAGTAAAACGTTCACGCTAGCGGGCAAAGAGTCGCTGCACTTTGTTTTTGTGTGGCGTCTGCTCCCGGTTCGGAGTACGCGTTACCCCAAACTTCCGGAGATTACTCGCTTCAAAACGTGGGCGCTATATTCCAAAAGTGGGCAAACGCGGAACGGTGCCTTAAGCGCCGCGTGTGCAGAAGGGATTGACTATACTTCTGGTTAAACGGTTCGGTCTGTTCGGGGTAATGGTTCTTCCGAATAAGTGGAGCCCTTCCACTAAACAGAAGCGGAGTTGTTTACTGTGTGATTTTCGCAACAATTGTGCGTGCTGGGTGAGCGGTTTTACCAAACTTCTCTCCGTGTTGAGATTAGTTCTTTTTGTAAAATGGGTTATCATATAGGTTTGGTTGCAGCAGCGAATGATCTTGTTCACTGGAAGAAGATGCTCCAGCTGAATGCTGAAATGCGCCAGGCATATTCTCCATTTTCCAAAGAGCTTCCAATCTAGCCTTTTGTTGTTGAAACCGTATAGACTTTTCAGACCTTTTTTGTTTAGCCTTTTCAGCCTGCTCAGCCTTTTTGCTCTCTCTTCTCAATCGTTTGGCCTCTTTCCCATTATCGGTAAATTGAAGCTCGATCGGATAATAAGCTGGGTCAGTTTGAGGCCCCGTTGCCAAAAAAGCTTCCGCTTGTGCCCTTTTTTGTTCTTTGTAGAGTCTAGACCTTTCAAGATTTCTCTCTCTATCCTTTTCAGCCCTCTTAGCTTTTCGCATCTCTTCAATGTTACCAGGGTTAGGTTGTTGTTGTGGGTCAATGTAAGGTTCCTGTCGGGTCGACATAAGATTCTGAAAATATTTTGGGTATTGCGAAAGGTTTGGTGGCAAACCGCTTCCACTACCCTGCCCTGATTGAGAGCTTAAGTCTGTAAAAACAAATAGCAATTCATGAATTTATAAACATTAAACATTAAAGCAGGAAACCCACGGAAGTAAGGGAAAAGTTTGAGAATTTTGTTGAGCAGGTAAAATCAGGTAAAAGTCAGGAATTTTACTTGAAAATTTCAAAATTCAGGGTATTTCTGTCAAAAGTACTTTAAATAACCGTCGATAGTAAGCAGGGCCGCCAAACAGTCACATTCAGTACCTTTGAGCTCAAATCACTTTCTTTAAATGAAAAGTTCAATTTAGAACATTTTTAAAATCAAAAAATCACTTTAGTTACTATTTTAGGGCATTTAAAAAACTTCAATATGATTTTTAAAAGATTTCAATCATTTTTTAAGATTCCAAGAAAGTTTCAAGACCTTTTAAAAGTTTTAAGGGGTTTAAAATGATTTCAGAGAATTTGAACGGAAATTTTGAAAGATTTCAAGCCATTTCTAATAGATTTCAATAACGCCATGGTATTCCAAAGAATTTAAAATCATTCCACGGAATTTCTAATATATTTAACTAATTTAAATATATTTCAAAGAATTCAAACAAATTCCAGGGATTTTTAAAGTGTCTGTCAAAAATTGTGAAGAATTTGAAATATTTCCAGGTATTTAAAAGCTTCCGAGGAATTTAAAAGCTTTTAAAGAATTTAAAATATTTCAAAGATATTAACGTATTTTTTGAATCTGCAAAGCATGTTAAAAAGTTTTTTGAAGATTATTTGAAGAGATTCCAATAATTTTTTTGAGTAATTCAAATAATTGAAAGAAGTTTTAAAGAACTATGAAGAACTGCAAATATTTTAAGTTACCCTTAAAAATTTCTAAGAATTTTCCAGAGCTTCAAAAAATTTCAAATTTTTACAAAGGGTTTAAAGTATTTAAATGTACTTTAAAAGCTTCTAATGAATTTTTTATCGTTTTTTCTAAATGTATCTATTTTCTTAAAATTGTTTGAAATTATTTTTTCGACTGAAAATTTAACCATTCCAGGTTTGGCTTTAAAAAGAATTCAGAGAATTTGAAAGATTGTCGGGCATTTTGAAAGATCTCAAGCCATTTTTAAGAGATTTCAATAATGTTACCGTATTCTAAAGAATTTAAAATGATTCCGCAGAATTTTTAATATATTTAAATAATTTAAATGTATTTCAAAAGATTTAAAAAAATTTGAGGGATTTTTAAACTTTCTGAAGAATTATCAAGAGCTTTTAAAAGATTTCAGGGATTTTCAAAAATTGTGAAAGATTTGAAATATTTTCTGGTATTTAAAAAGTTCCAAGAAAATTTCTAACGATTTTAATAGTGTTAAGGGATTTCAGGAAATTGCCAACGTTTTATATTATTTTTGTAAATTTTAAGGAATTTTCTAGATCCATTAAAAGTTTTGAAAACATTTAAAATATTTTAAAGGATTTCAAATATTATAGGTTATACCAAAAGATGCCAGGACATTTTATGTTTTTCAATAAAGGTAAAGGATGTCCAGAATATCAAATTAATTTAAAGGATTTTTAAAGGATTTTTAAGGGTTTGAAGGGTTTTTTCGTAGATTATTTTAAGAGATTCTAATAAATTTTTAATTAATTCAAATAATTCAAAGGTTTTTCAAAGAAATTTTTCTTTTTTTTTCTAAATGTAACTATTTTGTTGAAATTGTTTGAAATTATTTTTTCGACTGAAAATTTAACTATTCCAGGTTCGGTTAAAGATTTATTTTATTCCGTTAAAACAGCAACTGTTTGATGAAAAATTTCTGTATTTTTTGAAACTTTTACTTTTTTAGAAAAATAATAATCTTCCTGATTCGCCTTTTTGGTTAAAAATTAATTTATTTGGTTAAAATTTAATCTTTTCTGGTAGGAAATCAATCTATTTGGTTTTACATTTATTTCTTTGGCTTGAAACATAGTTTTTTTTATTAAAAACTATTATTTTTTTAACTAAAAATTTAACTGCTTTATGTTTGTTTGAAAATTTCTCTGTTTTGTTGAAACTTTGTACTTAGTGGTAAAATCTTAATGATCTTAGTGAATAATTCACCTTGTCGGTTGAAAATTCAACTATATTGGGTGGCAAATTGCATTAGAAATTAAAATCTTTAGTTGAAAATTCATTGTGTTGGTTAAAAAATATTTTTCACAGATAAAACATTTTTACATTCTCATCATTTCTGATTGAGAAATTTTCAGAATTGGCCGTAATTTCACTGAAAAGTTTTTCAACGGATCCCGTAAATCCGAAAATCAAGTTTTTACGAGGGCGTCTGTCCGTATGTCTGTCTGTCTGTCCAGTTATTTTTGATAAAAATGCAAAAAGGTAGAGGATTTTCAAAATTGTAGGGATAATTTTTTTTCAGAAATTTTATGTCAGGGTATTTTTAGTACTAAGAACCTCAAACAATTTATCCTAATGCATTTTTTTGATAAAATAAAACCTTCAGAGTTATGGCGCAAATTATACAAAAAATAATAAAAAAAACTACCATTTTTTAATAATCACTTCATAATAGGACGCGTAGTTTTTGTTTTATTTGTGAAAAATAACACTTTTATGTTAGATGCTAAAACGAATAAAAAATCAAATATAATATATTAAAAAAAAAAAATAAATAAAAAATAAATCATAAGAATAAAAATGGACTCAAAATTATATCAGCATTTTGTAATGCAGTCCTTCATATTTGTTAGCTCTACCATAAATTTAATAAGAAAAAAATAGTCGCAAGAATATTAGCATCATGTGTGCACTTCGGAAGCCCCATTCTGATTAGATTTATAGAGTACAATTATTACTTTTTACAACTTAATTATTAGTTTAAAGATTGTGCAATATTTCAGGCTAATTAACCCTCCGTCGTCTTTCTGTATAATTTAAAACAGGAATTTTTTTTAAATATTGAAACACAATTAAATGATAAAATAGAGGATACGAATAATAATTTAGAATTTTAAAACTACTTTTTTATCGCAAATTGTATTGGTGGAGGAGGGGTGGACACAGGTGACCCAATCGAACGGCGGAGGCAGTAAAAACGACAAGGACGGCGGAGGCTTAAAAAGCTTTCAAGACATTAATATTCAAAGAAAATATACTTAAAAATAATTCCACATAAATTTAGCAATCAGTGTGACTTTCTCAATATCCGACAAATATTTAATATGGTTTTAAGGTGTAACATTGTTAAATATTCTATTTTACTGTATTTGATATTATCGAAAACTCAACCACAATTTTATAAACATTTTAAATTTTCACTTTTTTTAATTTTACAATTATTAAACTTACCGATGCTGATTAGAAAAACTACACACATGAGCATTTCTACCCACATGTTGGCTACAGGTAAATGATCGATTTTGAGGAGACTACTCGCTTTTATACGATTGGCTTAATTTTAATATTTGGTTTGAGATTCTGTGTCCTCGATAGCTTTGCTTTTTTCTCTCTCGAAAAAATATTTTTTATAGTGCTAAAGCATAAAAGTACTCTCATAATTCCAAATTTTACAATAATTATAAATCAGTATGTTGGCGCTAAACAAACTTGATGTAACGAGACGCAGAATGATTTGCAGAAAGCATTATTGACATACTTATTGACAAAATTCGTACATAAATTACTTAAAGGATTATAGGCTCTCTCTAAGAAACCTCCTCACCGATGTCACAAACCGTAATTAATTAATATTACCCCCCCCCCCTCCCGCTGCACGTAATTTTTAGTTTCCAGAAATTTATTGGTACAAGGAGAGAAGGTTGGTGGAGTCGCTAACCCAACACGTACAATTATTGAGCTAACCACATAGTGAACAACGCCACTTCGGTTTACTAGAACGGCTCCACTGATTCGGGAGAACCATTACCCCGAACATGCTGAACCGTTTGATCAACAGTATAGTCGAGCGGTTCTGCACACGCGCGGCCTGCGGTGGAGTTCGGCGTTCGCGCAGCTTAGAAAAATATAGCAGCCACATTTCGAAGCAGCTGATCTCCGCAAGTTCGGGGTAACGAGTGCGCCGATCACGGAGCGTACGCCAATCCAAACCAAAATGCAGTGACTCTCACACAACGGGCGCGACGGCTTTACCTACATTCTCTCAGTGTAGTTATTGCTAGTAGAATTATTTATTTTCCTTGAATAATTATTTATTTTACAAATGTAAAATATTTAAATTTATTAATTTATTTTAAAGAATAGCAGAAATGCCTTTTCTCCATGAAATATGGCTTTCTAAGAAAATACTTACATTTTTAACAGAATAATAACAATTTTAACATAGGAGTGAAACTTTTAACCTAAAATGAAAAATTCTAAACAAAAAAGTATGATAATTTATCCTTCAATCAAAAAAGGTGAAATTTATAAAAGGAAATTTTAACTAAAAGCACGAATTTTCAACAAGTAAAGATTTTTCCCTCAAGAAAAAAAAAATTTTATCTGCATTATTGAAGCTTCAAGCCAAAAGACGAGTTTTCTCTACAAAAAATGAATGTTGAAATAAGAAATATTGATATGAATAATGATTTTTTCTACAAAAAAAGGAGAATTTTCAAGTAAAAAAGATAAATCTTAGAAAAATCGGAAAGTTCCATTTTCAGTCCACAAATCAATTTTAAACAAAAAGAGCCTTTTCCACTAAATAATTAAATTTTCAACTAAAGACATAAGCCTTAATTTCGAAAATTGAATCATGTGGTTTAGCCTTTACCAAAGTAGTTAATTTTTTAATCAAAAAACATTATTTTCAACCAAATAGTTCAAGTTTAAAACAATGCGATAAATTTTCAACTAAAAATATAAATCTGAAAACGAATTTCTTAACGAAGTGATTCAACCAAATCTTTCAAACAAAATAGTTGGATACTCAAGCAAAGAAGAAAAATTTTTAATCCAAAAGTTTCAGTTTCATTGAAAAAAAGAAATATCTACTAAAACAGATAAATTTTTAAATCAAAAAGACAAACAGAAGATTTCAGTTGACATTTTAGGACCAAATATCAATTTTTAAACAAGAAATATGCTTATACGAAAGAAAATTTTATTTTCAATCCAAAAAATGAATCTTTTCAACTAAAAAGTATGAATTTTTAACAGAATAATTGAATTTTCTACCACATAGTTGAATTTTTATTTTAAAGACATTCCGGTTACCTTTGACAGATCAAAATATAAATTTAAAAAAAGTTTCATCGAAAAAATTGAATTTTTAATACAAAAAAAAAGAATTTTTTCAACCAAAATGGAATAATTTTCTAACAACTAGTTGAATTTTAACCAAAAAAAGGTTAGATTCTTACTGGAATATAAAAATATTTAATAAAAAACTTTCTACAAAACCGCAGAATTTTCTACTAAAAAGTATGATTTTGAACAACATCCAAGAAAAATGCAATATTGAAAAAAAAGATTAACTTTTAAATCGAAAGGATAAATTTTAAGAAAAGTTTGGATCCAAGAACGATTTTAGTTGATTTATCAGAAAAATAATATTAATTTGAAAC
Organism: Druon quercuslanigerum; assembly: GCA_010014905.2. Classification (NCBI taxonomy): domain Eukaryota; kingdom Metazoa; phylum Arthropoda; class Insecta; order Hymenoptera; family Cynipidae; genus Druon; species Druon quercuslanigerum. The sequence continues at coordinate 3,919 of JAAAKG020207699.1, read as the reverse complement.
AAAAAGTTAAATTTTATTTGGAGACCAAATATGATACTGAGGTTTTATTTACAATTAATATATAATATATTCCATAGAAAAAACGGTATTTAATTTATCGAAACATAAAATGTTAAAAATTTGTCTAAACAATTCTTGTTTACAATAAAAATCTGTTAATATTCTCACAAAATTAATTATTCGAAATAAATATACATGTATATTTTCCAAATAATGTTGGAAAAATTTTTACATTCTTTTGAAACCTTTACAATTTTTTTAATGCTTCTATTTCTTATATATCAAAATTTTTGTTTTGTCCCATTTGTCTGAAAAATTACTTTTTTCTTTGAACTTCTTTCTTTGTTCAGAAATTTTTTTGAAATTGAAAGTGTTTTCAAAATTGACTAAAATTTTTCCAAAGTTTAAAAAAAATTTTGAAATCTTTTGAAATTTTTGGAAATAGTTTTAAATATTCTCATGCAATTAATTATTCAAAATAACTAAATAATTATATTTTCCTATGAATCTCGAAAGAATTTTTTTGTTCTTTCAAAACCTTTACAAATTTTTTAAGTGCTTCTTTTTTTTTTAATTAAAAATTTTTGTTTTGTCTTTTTTGTCTGAAATATTATATATACTAGCCCTGTCTTAGGAAATTTGTATTTTTCTTTATAGGAAATTAAACGTTTTGGTAGCATATATAATAATTAGGTTGAAACGCTCATTAATTGCTTTAAAATTTCAAAATTTGATTGAAAATTCATGTATATTTTGTTAAAAATTAATCCTTTTTGTTTAAACTTAATCTTTTTAATTGAAAACTAGTTTTCATTTAAATTATTTTTGTTAAGTAAAAATTTAACGTAATGGCTTGTCAATATTTCGTGAACAATCATTCTATTTGGTTGAACCTTCCAAAACTCCTAAGTATTTTTAAAATTGATTAAAATTTTCCCTAAAATTAAAAAAATTTTGGAAATATTTAGAATTTTTTTTAAATTAATTAAAGTATTCTTCTAGATTTAATTTTCCGACATAATTAAACATTTATATTTTACTTTCATTTATATCGTGTCTATTCGAAGAATTCAAATTTTTTTATTCAAACTAAAAATATTTTTAAGTCAACATATCGCAAAAAAAAATTTTATATCATGAATTTATATCTCTTTAGTTAAAAATTCATTTATTTGTTTGAAAATGTACAAACTGTATAAAATATTAAGCCTTACGTTGAAAATTCCTCTTTTTGGTTGAAAATAACTTTTTTGTTAGAAATGAATATTTTGCAAATTAATCTTTCTAGCCGAAAATTCACCTATTTTGTGGTTCTTTTTTAAGGTGAAAGTCTTTTTTGTTATAAAAATATTCAATATCTATTATATTTCTCATTAATATATCTGAAGTCTTTGAAAATCTCTTTCCATTTTCTTATAAATCTCAGGAAAATGATGTTTATATATCCTTAAAAACAGTTAAAAATATAAACCTGAATAAAAAATAGGTTCTCAACATTTTTATTAGTTAGCAAAAAAATTTCGAAACTTATTGCTATACCATTTATTTATTAATTTTCCACGAAAGTAATGCATTTTTACCCAAAAAAATGAACTAAAGAAAAAGATAAATCTAAAAAAAATGGAAAAGTTACATTTTCAGTTAACTTTAGTAGTTTAACTTTTACCCCAGTAGATAAATTTTTAATTAAAAAAATTAATTTTCAACAAAATAATTAAACTTTTAACATAATTTCTGAACAAACTCATCAACCAAATATTGTAAGCAAAAGAGTTGCATACTGACGCAAAGAATGATCATTTTTAAACAAAAAGTGGCGATTTTAATAAAAAATAATTCCACTAAAGAAGATGAATTTTCAAATCAATCAGATAAATTTTTGAAGAAAAATAGTTGAATTTTCTGTTAAGAAAGATTTTAGTTTACTTTTGACAATCAAAAGATCAATTTTTGAACAAAAAAGAATTTCTCTCAAAACAGATGAATTTTTATTTATAACAAAATAATACTAATTTCAAAAAAAAAAGATTAAATTTTTAACCAAAAAAGATTCTAGTTAGTTTTTTAAGATCATAATATGAATTTTTAATCAAAATAAAGTTTCTACAAAATAGTTTGAACAAAATAGTTCAATGTTTAGCTAAACAGTTGAATATTTATCCAAGAAAGATTTTAAAAAGAAAGAAATTTAAAAAAAATTGCAGCTTTTTCTAGGAAAGATGAAATTTCTTCTGAAACAGATGCATTTAAAAAACATTTAAATATTTAAATTTTCATCCAGGGAAAATTCTAGTTCACTTTCCAACAACAACATAAGATTTGTAAACAACACGTTAATTTTTTGCTAAACAGTAGAATTTTTAACCAAAAAGTATGACTTTTTAACAAGATTTTTATATATTCATCTGCATATTTTCATTTTTGTCCAAGTAAAATAAAAATTCTACTAAAACAGGTAAATTTTAAAATCAAAAAGACAGATTTTTAGAAAAAATAGTCTTTATCAAAGAAATGTCAGTTAACTTATTAGCAACAATATATAAATTTTGAACAAAAAGTTGATGTTATGCCAAAAGGGATTTTTAAAAATGTTGTGCATGAGTAAAGGCCCCCCCCTATTATCAAAATTTTTGCGATTAACAACATCAGTTGAATGAAAATAATTAAAAGCAGAGAAATCTTGAAAAAGTAGTGATTTCCGATATCGATAGAGTAGTCAAAGAAATTCACAGTGATCTTGATTTTTGGGAAATCTCGATTTCCTCGCTTGAATCGTTAAAGGGTGATAAATCAACCCTTCACAAAATTTTAAACACTAAATTTTTTTATTATACTAATGGGATTGAAAAATAATTCACAATGGTACGTGGGAAACATATCCTATCAGCGAAAGTGTTCAAATTTATTTCAAGGGTTGTTTTAACATCCCTTAGAAATGTAAGTACTAACACCGAAGTTTTCCAAAAACAAAAAATATGGAGTATTTTTTTATTATGGTACTGTGGTCGGAAATCAATTTAAAATAAATTTTGGAAAAGTAATCAAGAGGGAAAATTGTTGGAAATTATTTCAGGGTTTGTACTAGCCTCCCTTAAAAATTCAAGCAAGATAAGTGACATTTCTCAAAAACCAAAATCACGGAAAATTTCCTAAATATAATATTGGGCTCAGAAATCAATTCAATGAAACCCCCTGAGTCAAAGACAAAGGTGTCTTTTTTCAAAGGTGTCTGTCAGTCTGTCTCTAGTCTCTAGGCACGACGAATGTTGAAAGTCTTATCAAATTTGATTGAGCTTTGGTACACTTTTTGAAAACCTAAGCAAGAAACTTTATTTTTTCGACAAACGACAGAAATAAAATTGAAAATTAAATAATTACATTTTTGGAAAAACGACGCTAAAAAAAAATCTTTAAATTTTTTTGTAATTATTTTTTGATTGAACGTGTAGTTTTTGTTTTTGTGTTTAAAATTATACAGAAATAAAACTATTTGATTTTGGAAAAACTTTCACAAGCTGTAAACAAATTAATAGGCAAAAGTTGTCACAAATTTGGTATCAATAATTTTTTGACAGAACGAATATATTTTGTAATAGTAAAAAGTAATATTGAAAATTACATTTTTGGAAAAACTACACAAGAATTGAAAAAGAAAATTGTAAGAAAGTTGTTTAACCAAAAAATATCTACAAGTTTGTTAGAAACTCTTGTTAAAGATTGATCTCTTTTTGTAGAAAATTCAACCATTTTTACATTCTCATCATAGAAGGATTTGTGTATGTATGTATGTATGTATGTATGTATGTATGTATGTATGTATGTATGTATGTATGTATGTATGTCTGTACGTATGTATGTATGTATGTATGTATGTATGTATGTATGTATGTATGTATGTATGTATGTATGTATGTATGTA